>CAJUYG010002054.1:8847-41557 GCA_910591675.1 Galerucella calmariensis
GTCATGATGAATAATCAAATTATCCATTAAGATATTAAAATTTTCTCTTTATATTGTAGCCTTTATATTCTAGCCTGATGATGGTAATATTGTACCGAAACTAGTAGCGCATCATAAGTGTCCTTTTGAGGACCTTTTATTAAATTTTGTGGTTTGGACTTTGAGTTTTATTGAACCATTGGTTTGATTTCATACAACCACATTTGAGATATGGAAGAGATCTTAGAGTTTAATTATGTTCCTCCACTGTTTCCTGTCGGTTGTTTTCGCCTTCCAGTTTCGGATACCTAGACAGTTTATGTCATCTTCAACCTCCTGTAGCCACGTTGATTATGGCCTCCCTCTTTTTCTTTTGCCGCTTGGCTTCCACTCAGTCATCGCATAAATTGTGCTGTTCGGGCCTGCTCTCCACACATGTCCCAACCATTTTAACCTTCGCTCTTTTATTACACTTATGATGTCCCTCTGGATGTCTTTTTTCAGTTCTTCATTTGTTCTTTTTCTATATTCATTTTTAGTTATTTTCTTGGGTCCCAATATGACTCTTAGTATTTTTCGTTCAAAAATTATCAGGTCTTCTTGTTGTTTCTTTGTCATTATCATAACTTCAGCTCCATACGTTATTGTTGGTCTAATTATTGTTTTATAAATTTTCATTTTATTATTTTTGCCTAGAAATTTACTTCTTAATAAATTTTTATTTGCCTGGAATACTCTGTTTGCTGCCATTATTTTCTCCTTAATTTCCATTTCTCCATCCCTATTGTTGGTTATTGTAACTCATAAATATTTTATCAACTTCTTCAATTTGGAGTCACCGATGCTATTATTATTGATCATTAGGTGTTTGTTCACAGTCATTATTTTTGTTTTTGTTTCATTTATTTTAAGGCCCATTTTTTTACCTTCTTTCACAATTTCTTGAAACATTTTTTTCATAATTTCTCTGTTTTTTGCTACCAAGACTAAATCATCCGCATAAGCTATCAATTGTCCACCCCTTGTCGAAGAATTTTATTACCTTCCTCTTTAAAATGCTTTCGAACATTTTGGACAGCTTCGTCATAAGTTATATTCGTCAATGTTTATTTATATCTTGTGAATCTCCTTTTTTTTGTAGATGAGAGTAATTATCTCCTTTTTGAAATCCTGCGGAATTTTATTTGATACAAAAATCCCATTCACGAAATGACATAACGGCAGTGCTACAAGATCGGTTGTTTCCTTGAGCACTTCTGATCTTAAATAGTCAATCCCTGGAGCTTTCTTGTCTTTTAGAGATTTTATAACTGTTACAAGGTCTTCCTCGTTCATAGGTGTAAGAAAGAAAGAGTTTTTGTTTATTTTAGAGCAGGCTAGAGATTTTCATGCATATGACTGTTCTACTCTACTAAACAAGTTGTTAAAAACATCTGCAATAGGTTTAGTAGTTTTAAAAACTTTATTGTAAGCTTTACAAATTTGTGTAATTTCTTTTTCGGTTTTTTTGTCTTGGATTTTTTTACAACTTTCCATAGGTTTTTATTTACGTGATCAAGTAGTACACAGTATTTCGCTAATGTATGGAATAAATTAATTTTTTCCAAAATGAACGACCTTTGAAAGAAATCCAAAAACAGGTAAATTTTAATTTTTGAATCGTCTTCACATGATGAATATGTGACGAACATTGCGTTATAGTTAAAATAATACCCTTCTTGGTGTGCGTCATCGATTGTGACGTATATCCGGGTTTTTGGCATTTTCGGCTATTTTGACATATAGCTAACCTTAAATTTGATAAATAAGATCATCAGGATTGTATTTAGCTAAATTCGAAGAGGCAACTCAATTCATAATTACCAGCTTCTTTTTCTAACTAAAAATACTTGAGAACTTTCAAAATACTGTTTTTCCGTGTATTCATGCATATTTTTGTATTATTCATATAAATAAAACAATAAGATTAATATTCATAAATAATAATTGACCGTAAACACCAAAGTACAGACCTGTGAAGAACTGTCAGTGTGACAATAGAAAAAGACGTAAGACTTATTGCCGCTACGAAAGTAACGCCTTTATAGTATTTTAAACTCTCGATTGATAGGTTGAGCTTGAGCGTAATCTAAACATCAACCAATCAAATTTTTGTAAGTCAAAGATTAGGGTTAACGTTTGTAATACATTTAAACGGTTCATTATTGTGATATTTTGGTAAGGATTAATCACAATCCATTTCTTCCTACGTAATGTGTTAGAAAGACATTAACAATCGATGACGCACACCAAGAAGGGTATTATTTCAACTATACCAGTATTGCGTGGTGACGTAATAGGAAATTTTTTCAAATCCAATCATGTGTCTCGAAACAACTCATTGGAAATGTCTTCTTTTCGTCTTTAAAACGATGTAATTATTTGAATATTTATTTCTGGGGTCGACCAGAACTGTTCATTTACTAAAATATAGAAAACTGTTTAGTAAAAAACAATTGAATTATATTAAATGTCCAAACTGATGACCTTCAGCAATAATGCAATGAGACAGCCGAGCAATAAATTCGAGCTTCAGGAGTTATTTGTTGGATCTCCGTTCTGATGCGATCCTTCAACTTTTCTATATCATTGGGGTGATTTTGATAAACTTTGCTTTTCAAGTATTCCCATGAAAAAATGTATGTATCAAATCTGGCGACCTTGGTGGCCATTCGATCGTTCCTGGACACTGGTATATTTTTATTTTTTTCAGTTGTTATTTAGCTTCTATTCGGTTTTCGTAAATGTGTGAAGGTTGAAAAATTTGTAATTATCTCCAGTTTGTAGTGAATGCACTGAGTTTGATGTGATATTTAGGAATACATGCCTACATACCTGCCTAAGTCCAGCAGACTATCGAGAACTGAGCTGATTTTTTTTGTATCCATAACTTCATTTGTGGCTATTTTCAAACCAGGATCTCCAGGGTGTATAATAATAGCCAAAACTACTCCTATTAGCGCATTAAGTGAGGAAGTTACAAAAAAGTAAATGAAAGTTCGTATAGCAATTTTCCCATTTAGTTTTGCGTTTACGCTTGATGTCCCAGTAATTAAACTTGAAATTATTAATGGCAAAATTAATAACTTGAGCAGTCTCATGTACAGTTCACCTGGATAAGATATTAACAAAATGGAGGTTTCTGATAAATGCAGCAGACGGAGAGAAAACCCTGAAAAAGATATAACCTATCAATTGGAATCAACTTTCCAAATTCAAATATCGTCTTTTGTGGTCTTCTCAGCTTTGATACGTTTTTATATACGGAAATGAACCCCTATCTTTTTTAAATATTTTTATTCTCGACAGATTAAGACTGCAAACATTTTTTTTTCACAACGGACTGAATGATGGTCAATAGAAGAGTATTTTATACATTGAAATGATAATTCCATAGTGTTTCAAGGTACTAGAATTGGAATATGATGAAGCGATATAATAATGTTTGGTTTAACACAATAAGTTAATTAGTTTTGTGAGGGGCGTCGATCCAACACTGTAGTGAAACGTCTCTGATGCGATCATTACAGTGAAGTAGTGTAGAGGGTGGTTAGTACTTGGATTGATCATCACTAGAGAGGTACCGTCGTAGAGCCCGTACAGCCTGCAACGAAGTAGCATATTACATCTCGCAGTCTCGCTGTTAAAAAAAATAGCTGAACACTTAAAGAGCCGTGCTTCGGAGGGTTGGATGAGGTAGACTGGAAGTGATTCACCCCTAATCTCTCATACAAGTCTCCGTAGAGGGGTTGTCCTACCCGACACGGCGCGTCCCAATGGCTGATAGGGTGTCTCCAGAGGGAGTGGGTGGTCAAGGGACTCGTGCTCTTCCGACCAACCCTCTTCCTGACCGACCAACCCTCGGGATAAGCAATAAATAAGGCTCCAGTATGGGAACCCGAATAGTTGCTCGCGGATCAAAGGGAATAGAGTAGTAAACCTCGATAATAAAACAGCAGCATAGGGGAGGCAGCTATGTTGTGTGATTGTAGGCAGCGGAGGCCACTGCGTCCGGAGGCAACCGTGACAAAAAGCCTAGAGGAGTGAACCTCGATAAAACAATCCGTAATCTACGTTGTTAGCAACCGTGACAATGGATGTATGGCTGCGCGAAAGTCAGTTAGTAACGGTGCCTCCGGGATACCTGGTGACCTCCCGGAGTATCCAGCCGTGGTGGACATTCAATTCCCTAGCTACTCGTGGGATGTAGTATGGAGTATGCAAAGAAAGCGGAACAGGAAGCAGTGGAGGAAGAGACAGAAGGAAATGGAATTTTTGGGAAATCGGGGCTGGTGAAACGAACACCTGATAAGGCGGGAGAGACAAGTGAGTGGGGCGATCCTGGGGTGAAAAGGAAGGAGGTGTCGCCTCTGGAGAATAAGGAGCAGAAGAGGAAACAGAAGGAGAAAGGAAGGGAGGAAGTGAAGAGTGGAAAAGAGGAAGAGAGGGAGAGTGTAGAGAGATTGAAGGAGATGATAAGGCGACTGGAGAAGAGGGCGAAAAGGCTGGACGAGCAGAAGTCGGTGGCTGAGGGGCGGGTCAGGGAATTAGAGAGGTTGAGGAGAGAGGAAAGTAGGAAGGAGAGAATGCAAACACGATGGGAAAAGGGGAAAAGAGATTGGGATGGATGGAAGGAGATTAGATATAAGGACTGGGATGATGAAAAGAGGGAGGGAATAGAGGTAAAGGTAGGAAATCCAATGTTGGGGGATGAAAAGATAAAAGTGGTATGGGTGACTAAGGAAGACAGTGGAATGGAGAAGGGGATTCAGAAGATGTTTAGGGAACGGTACCCGATGCTAGTTGAAAAAGGAGAGGAAATGGAGTGGGTTAAGGGGGTACGCACTACGGAAAGGAGAGGTACAAGGGTGAACGTGGAGGAGTTGATCTGTCGGGTGGAGGGTGATTGTAGGGATGAGAAGAAGGTGTTTGATATGATGAGTCGACTGTTTGAGAAAGTGAGGAGCAAGGTCAGCGTTGGGCTACACAGGCTCGAGCATGTGGAGATGGAGGTGCTGAGGAAGATGATCGCGTGGTTGAGAGCAGATGGGACGAAGGTGGCAATTTATACAGATAGGGAAAAGGAAAAGGAGGCCAGGAATGAGGCGATAATCCTGAAGGATATTGGAGAAGTCAATCAGGAGGGGATAGAAAGGATTAAGAAGGATTTGAGAGAGATAGAAGGAAAGTGGGTGGATAGACTTAGAGTCTCAAGGAACAGGGAGGTGGTAAGAGGCAAAGAAAGGGGTTGAGGTCAGGGGAATTCTGAGGGATGTGGAAAGGGTAACAGGAGCTAGAGCGGTGGAAGCAGGAAGGACAACACAAAAACCATTAAGATGGTGGGGATAGATTCGTGGAGTGAAGATAAAATGGCGAGGAAGAAAATAGAGGAATTGATTGGGGAAGGGACAAGGATGATGAAAGTGGTGAGAGAGAGGAACGGCATGAAAATGGCGGTGGTGATATGGAATGTGAGAAAGCGGAAGCTTTACGTACTAGGAAAACGGGAGATTAAGCTGGACCTAAATAGAGTGAATATTAAAGAGGGGAGAGAGGAGGGCAGATGTTTTGGATATGGAGTGAAGGGCCACCAGGTAGCGGGATGTAAGACATGGAGAGTGGAGAAGATTAGGGAATGCTGGCTATGTAAGAGCGTGGGGCACATGGCCAGAGACTGTCGGCAAGCCTTCCTTTGTAGGGTATGCGAGGAAGGAGACACAAGCCAGGGGAGGCAGATTGTAGTAGGGGACGGAAGGGAGTTGATGTAGACGGAGATGAAAAAAATGGGAGGAACCCCTCTGAGGGGACGAGTCTGAGCAAGTAGGAGGAAGGAGAAAGCCGACAGCGGAAAGAAAAAATGTAGAGGATATATGGAGGGTGTTACACATGAATCTAGTGAAGAGCATAATTTTGGAAGAGAAGGCATGTGAGAGGTAGGAGTGATAGAAGGGAAAAGAAGACGGAGAGTATGTGAGGGACCGCCGCCCGCCTTGAAGTATGCTAGGGTAGTGATTCCGAGGCGGGAGTAACGGCGAGCTTGAGGTGTGTTTGGTTGGTAGGCATTCCCTTGGGGATGAGTCCAACACTGTCTAGGTACTGGTTAAGGACCCATTCGAACATGAGTTTCCCATCTCAGCCCAAAAAAAGACACTGAAAGAGATTGGAATATAAGAAAAAGTACACTCAACACGAATATCACTACTCCTACACATAAATAGAGAAAATAAATTTTTCAAAACAAGCTTTTCAATCACTGGTATAAATGAAGGAGGGTAACAAAATATGATTTATTAAAAAAAATTATGGTTATATATAGGTTTTTTGGCGTAATTTGATAGTCCTTAAAATTAAATCTGGTAATCTATGAAGAGAGTATTCACCTATGACTTTCTTTATCGTAACTGTCTTAGGACATAAATATTGTGTTGAAATACAAAATACATAAACTTTTCTTCTAACAAATCTTTTTTACAAACAAGGTTTGCGCATTGACAACAATATGCGGAATGAGAATGTAACGTTATATTTGGCCACTATCATTGGAATATTTAAATATCTACCGGACGGCGAGTAGCCAGTCCTTTTTCCTTACCAACATGTGATTCTCGTCGAGAACCTGTAGCATTGATTACCGCTGAAAGGCAAATTTTTACATTTAATGTGCGACGGATAATCTCCGTTGGTGAGGATCAGTATACACTGATATTGGTCAAATATTTCAATTCTTGTCTCCTATAGAGAGAGAAATTAAGAACACACTACCAAATGTAAATTCTTTTTCGAAGCGGAGCATGTGAACAGAAAAGGGGTATGCAACGTATATCGATTTCTCATCGCTTGGTCAATTTAATGGCGAGTAGTAAGAATCAGCTTTCTTTTTCCTGTGAACCATGAAACGATAGGGTCTTCTTGTGAAAGGTTTATCTCAAACTTTTTTTCTTTTTTCCTAAAGTGCATTCAATGTGAATGGTAAGTTGCATTTACTTATATGCTTTTTATTTCTGATTCTTGCTTTTATATTTTTTCCTCCTAGTGATAAGCGCCAGATACACACATACAGCGATTGTTTTTTTTATCTTCGAGTGAAAACTAAAATCACGAAAATTTCTACGTTTGGGTTTTCGGATACGATCTTTTCAACTAAAATATTTTCAAAGATGGCCGACTTCCGTTTCTACCGGAAGTCGACTGTAACTCTTGTCTGAAAACTTTTTTCGAAAAATGCACACTTTTTGAGTTATTGATTTTTTTGTAGAAAATTTGACCGTTCAAGACACTTATAAATTATTTTTTTACGAGAGGACCCTTGAAGATATGAAAATGGTTTCTCTTCTGTTGCCTTAGCAAGGTCAAACGTATTCGAATCTATGTTGAAAAATGTTTCATTTTATACAGGGTATGTATAAAAAGTGTTCAAAGTTCAACTTCATAAATATCAAATTTCTTCATTTTTTTAAATAGAACCACCCTGTTTTTTCTATTTTAATGCATTCAGGAGAAAAAAATAAGGCAAGTTCATGTATACTTTCCATACCTAAACCTTACCGTTATCCAGATATTAAATGTTTTCTGTAAATTTTTAGAGATGCAGGTGTGGTCTAAATTTTGATACAAGCACTAGGAAATAAAAAATTTTATGTGAATTTACTTTTAATACATGGTAAATATGACAAAGTTGTTACAAGAACATGTGCTTTATTTGCAGTAAGATATCCAGATTGACCGCGATCGAAATCGCACATTGTTAAAAGAATACTTAACAATTTGAAGCTATTCGGTTAATTTTAAGCAAAAGTTAATCGAATTAAACGATTTGTGACAATAATAAGATATGCTACCAAATTTTATGGAAAATTAAAAGTCAAAGAAAAATAGTCTTATGTTTCAAAGTAAATGTTCAAAATTGATACCTTGAACTTCAATGCATTTTTCAACCCTTCTCAGTATGCCTTCATTCGTCGCACGGCTGATCATCATCTCAGAAAGAGAAGTGAGGGAATTTCGAACTCTTAGCTCACAATCTTCTTTAGATGTTAACGCTTGTGAGTAAACCTCTTGTTTTATGTGGGGGGCCACCGAAAAGGACCATTATTTGCTAACCACCTGTCTTCAAATTGCTCTTCTAAAAATGTATTTATGACAATTGAACTGTGAGCAGGAGCACCGTCATGAATAAAAAAAAGTTTGCTTAATTCGTCTGGCAGGCGGTCTAAATAATTTTGTTTCAAATTTCTTAAAATATCAAGATATCTTTCACCTAAAAATACAACAAAAAACATTAAAAAATACAAAAACAGTGTTTTTTACATAATTAATTAGGAATAAGTTAATTGATTGTATTTCCTAACCATTCAAATTCCCATCGTAAAAATGAAGTGCTATTATTTGATTATTTCTAATAGCACAAAAGACATTGAACTGCCACCGATCTTGAAAAGCACGTTCTTTGGTTAAATGAGGATTATCTTGACTCCAATAATGGGAATTGTGTCTATTAAATTATCCATTTTTCGTGAATTTCGATTCGTCGCACCAAATTATGTTTTTTAAAAAATCGTCGTCTTCCTGGCATTTTGTTAGTAAAAACTCAGCAGTCTATTCGTTTAGTAAAATCGGTTGGTTTTAAATTTTGACACAAATTGTACGAATAGGGATGCATTTTATGTTTTCGTAAAATACGGTGAATCGACGATTTGCTTACTCCAAGATCTCTTACGGCAACGCGTTTTGATGCTTCTGGATAAGCAGTAAAATAAGCAACAACATTAATTTCGGCATTATTATTGTCAATAACTGGTTTAATTCGATTTACTTTTCCTTCAAATGAACCGTATAGCTTTAAATTGTTGAGGATTCTTTTAACAGTATGCGAGTTTGGTCGTGGTCTATCTGAATATCTTGCAGCAAATAAAGTACATGTTCTTGTAACAACTTTTTCACATTCACCATGTATTAAAAGCAAATTTACATAATCTTCGTTATTAAATTGGGAACGAGCCATTTTAACGATTTTCGAAAGTATCAACAGTTAACTAATGTCAGTTAAATAGGTGTCATTTATTACAAAGCCTACTAAAAGTATACATGAAAAATTTAAACTTGTTAAAAAATATAATAACAATTTAAAACCTCAAATATCTCGGAAACGACTAAAAGTTGGAATAGGATTAATAAAAACAATTTGATTTTTTTTAGAGACAGATGAAGAAAAAGACTTTTTCATTTCTTAGTGCTTGTATCAAAATTTAGACCACACCTGCATCTCTAAAAATTTACAGAAAACATTTAATATCTGGATAACGATAAGGTTTAGGTATAGGAAAGTATACATGAACTTGCCTTATTTTTTTCTCCTGAATGCATTAAAATAGAAAAAACAGGGTGGTTCTATTCAAAAAAATGAAGAAATTTGATATTTATGAAGTTAAGCCTTGAACACTTTTTATACACACCCTGTATAAAATGAAAAATTTTTCAACATAGATTCGAATACGTTTGACCTTGCTTAAGGCAACCGAAGAGAAACCATTTTCATATCTTCAAGGGTCCTCTCGTAAAAAAATAATTTATAAGGGTCTTCAACGGTCAAATTTTCTACAAAAAAATTAATAACTCAAATAGTGTGCATTTTTCGAAAAAAGTTTCCAGACAAAAGGATACTAAAATATTACATAGATTTCAAAAATGTATTAATATACAGGGTGTTCCACTTAAAATAACAAAGTTACAGTCGACTTCCGGTAGAAACGGAAGTAGGCCATCTTTGAAAATATTTTAGTTGAAAAGATCGTATCCGAAAACCCAAATGTAGAAATTTTCGTGATTTTACTATGAGTATTTTGCCATATACAGATAGTTTTCACTCGTCGTGGGACACCCTGTATAGTTGAAGTCTTTAAAATATGTATATTTAATTAATTAATTAATTCAATCTAATTACCAACCTAGAATATTATATTTCCGAATTACATTTTTTTCGCCTTCTGTGATTGGAATAAGTAATAAAATAAACTTGAGTTTAAATGTTATTTAGATATTGTCTCTTTGATTTCTTTGATGAATGGAAATAAATAAGATTTCCTTAATAATATCATATCGTATCATGTCATTCTTTATTGCTTCTTTTGTTTTTTTAATAGTAAAATACAGGATTTTTTTTATGAATCACGTTCTTAAATGAATTTCTTGGACAATTGTAAACCGAATTACTGCAGATATCCTGAAATTTACATAAAAAAATGTAACTATTGCTGATACACTGTATCTTTCCTAGCACTTTGTACCTGCCAATTTGTATGTGACATTCCGAACGAAGAGCTTTTGATGAAGTAGTTTCTATGAAGTAGTTTCCATGAACTAAATTCTCATGGATTAACATCAGACACCTAGGACCTGTTCGAAGAAACTAAGGAAAGTAAAACAACGTAAAAACAACGTAAAACAACAAACAACGTAAACAACATAAAACAACATTCACTGTGATATTAGTTTCAAAATCATTATACAACTTGTAAATTTAACAAAGTTGTTCATATACCTTCCCTTCCAGCATTTCCAGGTTTGTTGATAGAGAGTTGTGAGGTGAAAAACAAGTCGACTAATATTATTCAGGTAAGCGCCCACTTACCTTTCTTGATTAACTTTAATTACATGCCTTAACTTGATTTATTAACTTATTAAATTCATTTGGTTTCTTAACTTCATCTATTATCTCATTAATTTCAATATAACTTCAATAACTTAAATAAAGTAGGATTACCCGCGAACCGGTAAGACTACTCCCTGAACTGATATTAGTTTGGTCTCCGAATTCACACCTGAGGTGCTATCTACATTGAGTCGCCGTTGCAATTTATCTTGCCTTATTATTTTAAATAAATAATAGGTAACAAGAATCTTTTTCGTTTTCTTACGTTACCATGACACGGTGCGCTAAATATTTCACGCACTAGGGTGCGAAGTATTTCGCTCACTGCATGTAAATTAATAAGACTTTTGTATTCTAATCTTTGGGAAAATTGAGCAAAATTCCAAATTATCATTTAGTTCCAAGCAAGCTCAACACTATTTTCTATAATAAATTAGGCATTTTACTAATTATAATATTTTTCAAAAGAGATTTTGACGTTTGTAGAAAAAATATTGTTTGAGTCCCGTGCGCGAACTACTTTGGTGGTGTCGCTTCGCCCCATTAAAAATTCAACTCTCGATCACCAAAGTAGCATTTCGCGCACTAGATACAAAAATAACTAGTTCCTAGTAAATGATTACTTACCTATAATAACTCCAGAAAATACTCCAATTATTGTTACAAGTAGTAACACATTTTTTTTGAGTAGTCTTGCAAAACTAAACTTTTTATTGTTGTTCATGTTTGGTTCTCCCAAACTTTGTGATCTTGTGCTGTTTTTGTTCATATTTGAATGTCGGAGTCACATACACACTGAAAAACTGAATGAACGTTTTAATTATAGCATGAAATCTAAAGTGGATAATAATAGTCCTATTTGTTTTTGACATGCATACCAATTAAAAATATACATGGTGTATCCGAATATATCTCCTCGAGGGGATAACTATTAAATTAGTTACAGAAAAATAAATATTACATTCCTTGTAAAGTAAAAACCGGTGATATTATGATCTTCAACCTAATCTATACTATATTTCAGGAAGATATATACAGGAGAATTTAAATTTTTTCAATTAAATATTCTTATTGATATTCAATATTTCGAGAGCTCCAATATTATGTGAATACTTCTGAGTAATGATAACATTGTCTCAAGGATTAATTCTTTATCTACCGCATATAATAGTTAGGTATTTATGTACCAAAGCAGTAAAGTGATTCTTTATCGGACGAGTCTTAAATTAGAGACGAGCGAAGCGAGGCGAATAACAGGCGAGTCCGATAAAGACACTTTACTGACGTGGTGCATACAAAATTTTATCGCAAACTGCTCGGAATTCAGAATATAAGAAACTGAGGTATATTACATTGCATGTTATTATGACAAAGTAAACGGCACTTATAGAACAAATCTACTTATTATTTGTTTTATTTAAATTGAAGGTACACCCTGAAGTTATGAATTGTTATGAATAAATCGCAAGAAAACTATTATGGAGCCGTAAAAGGAAGAAGCGTGGTACTGACAGATGATGATTTTCGAGTAATGTCAAAGTCAAAATACTTTACCTGCCGCATATGTCACTTTACGGGAAGGTAAACTGTTTGTTTACTTCCGGAAATCAATCTGATAATTGACGGCTTTACTGACGGTTGGCGATGAAACATATTTTGCAGTACAAGAGTGCGAACACGAGGAAAATGATTTTATTCTTTAGCTCTGGCCACAGTTGCTTTGCGTTATTTCTTTTTGGCCTCATGGTCCATCAATTTTCGCACATTATGACGGGGTCAAGCGTAATTTTGCTAGGTACTTTACAATAGCCGTTTTGTTCAAAGTAATAGCTTACATTTGTTGTACTTTTTAAAGATTTCATGTGCTTCATAACTTTTGTTGATACTTGTGTTTTAATTCATATCGCAATATTATGAAACTGTCTCAAGTATTATAAATATATTATGAATTTTATAGTAATATTTCTCATCTCAGGGCAGAATCTTTACAGAGGAAATTTTTAAAATATTTAGTTTTTAAAATGTGCGGATCTTATCCATCAAGAGGAGTTGATTATCGATCTCTCCTAGATAAATTTAATTTTGAAAGTCTAGTCTGTCGTAGAGTTCTGTCATCCTTGTCTCTACTATGTAAGATTTTTCACGGTGTAATTATGTGTCCAGAGATTCTAAGTAAGTCCAGTTTTAATGTGCCTAATTACAATACTAGACTAGTTTATTTATTTATTTGTTTAATTGCAAATCTCAATTGTATTTTTTCGTATGCCCTGTAAAGGGATTTATATCTGTTGGGCATTAAAGGCTATTATTATATCTATTATCTTAAAATATAAAAAGCACATTCTCAACTGCGTTAAAAGTATAATATGTATAAAAAGGGCTATTAGGAAACAACATTGGTCAATGTCCAGCTCATGTTTCTCGTTAAGCAGAATAAAAATGATTAGTATGTGATAGATGAAAAGGCTTGTGAAAAAAAACTTAGACACCCATACCCACTATATCACTGTGAATCGAAGTTAATCAGGGCCGATGTTGAACAATTTAGTCAATAAGAACTCAATATTTGAATTAAAAGAAATGAAAATTCTCTTCCACAAGAAATGGCACTAATTTCTCGAGAAAAATAAAAAAAGTGTGTCGAAGCTGTCTGCCAAAAAGTTGAATTAGAAATGTGGGAGCTGGATAACGTTATAGAGACTCGAACACCGTTGACAATAAATGAAGAGAGTTAATTCAGGCCTTTTAACAAAATATGAGAATAACTGAATGCAGTTTTTACTGACAACATGCTTGAATACAAAATTATCAGGTCTATTTTGATGCACGAGTGTAATTCGGTAGAATATTTCTGGAGTAGAAGAAATAAAAGTATTGTATTTTTGGGTTTACTTTCAGTAACTTTTTCTTGAATAGAACTTGAAGAATCTTGTACAAATCGCGACATTTCAACGAATTTTAAAATTTGGTATATGTCACAATGACAAATGCGCAATTTTAACACTCGTTACTATAGTTTCGATAGCGGAATCTTATCGATAGTTAGCGGCATCTTATCGATAGTTAGCGGGATCTTATCGCGATAATTTTTTACTGAATATAGTAACCAATCAAATTACTTAATTTCAAGTCATGTGTCAAATTTCATCCAATCACCGCTGTATTACAGCGATAATACCCTACATGTGGTGTTTACTTTTTATTAAAAATTAATTAAACGTCAAAATGACAACTGGATTAAAAATGTCGCGAATAATTTGATATGGCATCTAACGATTCAATTAATTTACCAATTGTACTTTTCACAACTGTAGTTTTGAATAAAAATTAATAATATTTGTTTGATTATAACTAATAAATTATTAAACGTCAGATTAATATCAATTTTTTGATATCTACAAAGTAAAAAATTATCTTATCGAATACTCCTCGGGTCTTGATAAATACTTAAAATTTTGTCATAGAGAATGCTTCAAGCGTGTTGCTCAAAGATAATAGCCCTCGGCCTTCGGCCTTGGGCTATTATCAAGCAACACGCTTTCAGCATTCTCTATGACAAAATTATCTCGGTATTATCAAGACCCTAGGGGTATTACTACTGATAAGATACCGCTTCAATTCACCCGTCTTTTCTACCTAACCTATCGAAGGTTGAAAAAAAAAACAACCCTCGTATAATAAATGTTGGTGTGAATGGTGGTAATAACAAATATTGTATGGAATTGTTTGGTGAGGAGATAGGAATACTATTAAAAGCGACAACATTTAACACCAAACCTTCATATCAATCGGTTAGCTATTTCTCCAGAAACATCTAATTAACGCTTATCATTAAATGTAGTCTAGAATGATTATCATTCTTATTAACTTTTATCAAGAAATTGCGTCTCTATATTGATAAGAATCTTTTACGGCAAAATTTTATGAATTACTGCAATATAACGAAAAATAATAGCAACACTAATTTTTTATTAGGTGTAATAGCTACTTAATAACACTTTTTAAAGTTGATATCGACTACAAAAAATGCTTTTTTTGCGCGATCGATCTTTTTTGTTTATTTACAGCATCGGTTGTTAGGACGATAGGTTGTGTTTACTGGTTTCTAAGTCTAACACGTCGGTAAATGATTTACTTACCGTTCAGACGTCGGTAAGTAAATTATTTACCAACGTCTTAGCCCTACATACAGTTGAGTGGTCCTTACTTACCGACGTGTTAGACTTAGAAACCAGTAAACGCAACCTACCGACTGACACTGACTGACTGACAATCGATGCTGTAAATAAACAAAAAAGATCGATCGCGCAAAATAATATATTACTTCATTCATTATACAGAGAAGGAGAATATAACCGAACAGAACAGTATGAAAAGTAATAATTTCACCAAAATGCAAATTATATTTTAAACTGATCGAGAAGAATAAATGTTACTTTTGACATTTCGTTCATTTCGAAGAAATTTGAATTCTTTTATTCGAAATTTATTTCAATACGATCGCGCAAAAAATGCTATAAGCATCTCGAACGTTAAGGGTTTTACCGGTCTCCAGCAAAATTGTCGACCGGTAAACAACCCTCACCGTTCATAATACTTAATATACTATTAAGGGACTTAAACAAGCTGGACACCAATGGCTTGAAAAATTAAATGACAAATTTCCAGAATTTGGATTCAATCCGTCCACCGCACACCTATATATGCATCTAAGTAATAGATTAAAAAATATAATATTGAAGGCACTTTATAAAAATCTGATATGGAAAATTGCAAAAAATTTGGAATTGAACCAACAAGAACAATCAAACATACCCTATCAGAATCTCATAAGAGAGATGTCAGGTTGAGATTAATATAGAAAATAGATATACTAATATGGACTCTATACATACAAGAAGAAATCCCTTCCATGTTATCGAAAGGGTAGAAACATTACTCTTAATATTCAAAAAATAGTTTCAACCATGAAAAATGGGAATCCATGTTGCCTTTTATACAAAATATATACAGTGTGATCTATTTTGTTTGGAAGCACTCCCGTAAAATCCGTAAAAATAATGGAACCTGTAAGTACAGAAAAGGAAAATCACTCGGTGCCGTTGAAAGAGTAGGAATGCTATGTTTCACAAAATCATCCTCAGGCAATTTTTGGAAACTTTATACGGGTTAAAGTTATTTTTACGTAAAATTGTTTGTAAAGACCATTATTTCTTGCCAATACACTTGTAGATGCTTGAGGATTTTCTTGAAGATCTAATAAAACATCTGAAGTTTCATTAGGTACTTTTCGGTCTACCAGACCTTGGAATATCCCTTACACTACCAGTTTTACCGATAAATGTGCAATTATTCCTAATTTACTTTTTAACTTTATGCGTATTTGAGATTGGTATCAGTTGTGACACAAATAATGATGTGGTGGACCTTTCTAATGCATGCTATCGTTTTTTGTACAATTTTAAAAACCTCCAAGGTCATATCATTAGTAGGATATCTACAATTTAATTTAAAAAATTAAAACTAATATTTTAGAAGACATTTTGTATTGAAATGATACATTGCTATTATTTTTGGGAAGAGAAAAAAATTAGGTTATTTGGGATAAGTCCTCGACCTTCAAAAGCAAAAGCATTAAACTTTCGCTCCAAAATATGCAAAAAAATTATCATTCATAATCCTTTCCCTTTATCCGTTTAAAAGATAATCATCAGAAACTAGTTACAATTACGGGAAATTTTCAGTTTTTAAAATATTAGAATGTGAGGGCAACAATCAGAATGGAGTATCATGTTTCCCAATAACTGACTCGACTTATTGAATATGAAATATAAATAGCATATTGAATTTCTTTTTCAATATTTACAGAAATTTTGATTTTTCCTATCACCCTCCGACATCAGGGGAAATGAGATTACAGATGAGGTAGCAAAAGAAACCCATTATTTAGAAATCGAAGAGGCAAGCAATCAATTCAATTTAAAGCAAGCATCAAACAAATCAGCCTTGAAACATGGAAATCCACTGGGAACAATCCAATAGCAGCCTCTATATCCATATCCCCAAACACACGACAAAAAGACACTTCCATCAAAAAAGTTTGGAGCTTATACAGTGTGGAAACAACTTATGGAATAAAATTATTTATGTCATTATTTTAGAAAATTATGAAAAATGCCGAGACAGGTCAACTTTTGAATTGAGTTGTGCGTTATGTAAACATAATTGTAAATGTACAGGGTGATTCACGCAAGTATGCCATACTCGGTGTTGTTTTTTTTAATGAAAAACCCTGTATATTTGCATATTTTTGAAATCCTCTTAATGAACCAATTCCAACAAACTAAATAATGTATGGTCAATTATGAATTATACAGCGTGAAATTTTTATTTTTACAGTTATTAAACACGTACATGAAATATCTGATTTAATTGATTTTAATACATTAAAATAAATGCTCAAAATGTTCTCCACCTTGTTGTTGGCAATAGCACAGTCTCCTATAGAACTCCTCCTTAACTTTGTTTAAAGTTTGAGGTGAAATATTCCGTATTTCTGTAGTTATCCTGTCTTTGAGGTCTACAATGCTAGTTGGTTGTGTTGCATATACTTTGTTCTTGAGATAACCCCACAGAAAAAAATCTAACGGCGTAAGGTCTGACGATCTAGCTGGCCACTCAATAGTACCTCTTCGTCCAATCCATTTATTGGGGAAGATTTCATCTAAATAAGTTCTTACCATTAAAGCATAATGGGGTGTTGCCCCGTCTTACTGGAACCAAACATTTTCATTCGGTAAGCTAGGATCTATTGCTTTGGGATATAAGTTTGCCAACGCAGTAATAACTTCATTTCTAAGCATATTTAAATATTTTTCAAATTTCCATCTATAAATATAGGACCAATAATATGGTCGCCTATGATACCGGCCCAAACGTTCACCTTTTGAGGGTACTGAGTATGTGTCTCACGCATCCAATTAGGATTCTCTGCAGACCATTCAATGTGAATGTTGAGTCGTCACAATAAATAATGGTACCAAGAGCTATCTAATTTCTGTTCAGCTTATTCATCAATCTTTCGCAGAAATACATTCTACGATCTGGATCGTCTTCTGTTAACTCCTGCACAAAGTAGGGATGTAGGGATGAAGTTTTTCTTTATGAAGACATCTTAGAACAGTTGTATGACTAACATTATTTTCACGGGCAATTTGACGTGTACTTGAAGTTGGATTCTCTTCGACACTTAACAAAATAATATACACTTTCACATCATCTTCAACGAAGTGTGGTTTTCTTTTCAATGGTTTGACATGTCCAAGTTCTCTGAATTGTGCATGAGTTTTAGACACAGTACTTTGTGAAATATTAGGCAATTCGGGATACCTGTGATTAAATAAGTTTGCCACTTCAACTTGACTTCTGCAGTTATCCCCGTACCCGATCATCATTAAAATCTCAATTCGGTGAGTCTCAGTTAAATAGTTCATTGTTATGTCGACAAGGAAAGAGTGTTTGACAAAGATTTTACTTTTTCAGTATAAACTGTCAACACATCAACAACTGACAAAATAGAAAACAATCCACATTATTTACCGATTTTGTCAAATTATTGGCGTTTTTAGGCAATTTTTTGGGCGTAGCAGGTTTTGTTTAATATACAAATACGTCTAATAATTAGTTAGTTTAGATTTTTGATGAATCCATATTTAGCTAATTCAAAAAAGTACCAATATTTCAAGTGTAATAAATTATTAATTTTAAAATTTCACCCTATATAATTCATAATACATACATTATTTAGTTTGTTGGAATCGGTTCATTAAGAGGATTTCAAAAATATGAAAATATACAGGGTGTTTCATTAAAAAAACACCGACTATGGCATACTTGCGTGAATCACCCTGTACATTTACAATTATGTTTACATAACGCACAACTCAATTCAAAAGTTGACGTGTCTCGGCATTTTTTGTAATTTTCTAAAATAATGACATAAAGAATTTTATTCCATAAGTGGTTTCCACACTGTATAAAACTTTGGAAGACCACTAAGTTAAACAAAAATTACTTGTTGACTCAATCTACAGTCTTTATTGTAAAATGCAAATTTTTGTAGTAGTATCTATGGCCATCAGATACCGAGACACTTTCTTTTTGTTTCAATAATAAATTTGTGGAGACCCCTCGTTTATAACTATATTTTATTAGTACATTTTTAATTTCAAGGGATGCTGAAACTTTCACCAGGAATAACTTTTTGTCGAAGTACCCTTATGGAACATACTTTGGGGATGACTCTGTAAAAGGTAACCGGACCACTCATTTCTGCGAAAACTAGAATCTAAATGGTATTTAAAATAAGCTATTAATCCTTATCATATAATTTATCGTGATTATTTATACTTACAGTATAGTTTTAAAATGACTAAATTCATGGATATAATATAGTAATGTAGGTATTTTAATAACCTGAGAAAATTCTGGATGGGGTATCTAAAAAACGTTAAGCTGATTCGTCACTTCAGTAACTTTCATTATATCAACAGTCAAGTGAACCTGGTGAATATACTGAAGCGAACTGTTAAAGATAAATGAGCAGATCTTCCAGGAAAATGGATTTTTTCATTAACTTTTAAATATTAAATACCACAGAGTATTATTTTTATTGATTTTAAGAAAGTGATTAAATTCAATTTTTAATACTATTTCCCAAATTATATTAGCGTGGAGAATAATAAACATTCAAGACACTGTTAATAGTACACATAGATCCAAAAGTTTTGCATCACCTTCTTCGGATGCGAAGGAATTTTTTTGCGCTAACAATTTTTTGTTGGCTTGTTTATCAATGTTTACCATTTCAATATGTTCCATATTTTTTGCAATATACAGATGTTTACAGTTTTTTTTGTAAGATAACATTTTTAGTGCGATCATTTTAACATTCAAGGCATTTGATTTTTACGATTTTAAGTGCAAACATGAATCGTCAAGTCATAAGTGAGATTGACCGTGCAAGAATAGTGGCTTTAATTGAAGAAGGTCATTCTCAAAGGTTCGTGGCAAACACGGTATCTCCAGACCAATTCTCTTCGTGATAGACCTAGAAGCGGTAGAAGGCGTGTTACTTATCAGCGGCAGAACCGCTATATCCACTTAACTATCCGAAGAAACCCGACCATGACAATACCAGCACTCCAAAGAGATATGAGACATGCGTTGGGAGTTCAAGTATCGATCTCGACATTACTAAGACGAATACTTGCGACAGGTTTGAGGTGTCGCCGACTAATAAGAGTGCCCAGACTACAACCTGAGCACAGAGTTCGCCGGCTACAGTGGGCTCAAAAACACGCGGCCTTGCCTGAAGAATTTTGGAATTCGGCGTTTTTTTCCGACGAGACAAGGATTTGTTTGGTACAAGATAGCTATCGAATACGTGTGTGGCGGGATCCAACGAGAGTTGCTCAGATTGCCCAAGCTCGCCCCGTGTCGCCCTTCAGAGGAGGAAGTGATATATTTTGGGTTGGTATCATGTTAAAAGATCGCACAGAATTAATTTATGTGGAGGGAACGATGACTGGTGATAGGTATCTCAGAGAGATTCTACATCCTCACGTGAGACTATGGCGCGCAGCTGTTGGCAATTCCTTCGTTTTTATGGACGATAACGCCCGACCTCATCGGACCAGAGCTGTAAATGAGTATCTTGAAATTGAAGGGATCAATCGTTTGAACTGGCCTGCCCTATCTCCTGACATGAATCCCATAGAACATGCTTGGGACATGCTTGCCAGGGCAGTGGCAGCACGATGAAATCCACCCAGAAGTGTACAAGAACCTGTTCATGCGGCCCGAGAAGAATGGCGAAAGAGGTGGAAATACTCTTTATTAAAAGTTCTCATGCAGGTTCTCACTTAACCTTTTCTTTAAAAAGAATCAATTTGTATTTAATTTATTTAATTTCTAAGAATACTTTTTATGTTTAAAGCAAGTTTATTATTGGATAATAAAAAATTTTGACAAATATACACGTTTTTTTTATTGTAACTAATCATTTGATTAATCTCTGATCCATTTATAATGAACACATTTTTTTTTTTCGGAGATTTAGGGTGATGCAAAACTTGAATATATGTGTATATTGTATAATTAGTGGGGAAAGCATAATATTCCCAAACGACTGTGATAATTACATAGCGAGTCTGGTAACACAGGAGTTTGGGAATATGCTTTTCCCACGAATTATACATACTATTTTTTCTTCGATCGTTGATTAACATTAAAAAAATTAATTTAAAATATTAATAATAATTGTACAATCTGTACAATGAATGTAAATATTAAGAACAATTAATTTGTGTTCAAGAATATCGTTATAAATTAGATGTAAATTAAAACCATACTTTGTTTCATTTCATTGTAATAATCCATCTGTAACATTACCGCACGCTACAGCAGTGCGGTAAACATATTACCGCACTGTTATTTTCTAATTGCTTAGCAACTGCCCACTATTCTGGAATGTTGAGCTTTGCGCATAGAAAACAGGTCAAAATATTGTCACTTCTCCCACGATCGGAGGAAAAAGTAAATTTCATTTAACTTCAAATAAAAGTATAATAAATTAATGGTTATTTATGTACCAAGGCAGTAAAGAGATTCTTTATCGGACGAGTCTGAAATTATGAGACGAGCGAAGCGAGGCGAATAACAGGCGAATCCGATAAAGACACTTTACTGACGTGGTGCATACAAAATTTTATCGCCAACTGCTCAGAATTCAGAATATTGAAAACTGAGGTATATTTTATTGCATTTTATTATGACAAAGTAAACAGCACATATAGAACAAATCTACTTATTATTTGTTATATTTAAATTGAAGGTACACCCTGAAGCATTATAAAAGTTAACTCCTGAATTCAAAGGAGTGCCAACAATAATTTGTTATAAGTAAATCGCAAGAAAACTATTATGGAGCCGTAATAGGAAGAAGCGTGACACTGACAGATGATGATTTTCGAGTAATGTCAAAGTCAAAATAGTTTACCTGCCGCATATGCGGCAGATAAATTAAAGGAAGGTAAAACGTTTGTTTACTTCCGGAAATCAATCTGATAATTGATGGTTTTACTGACGGTTGGCGATAAAAGACTTTTATAAACAATGAACAAATTTTATTTTGTTTTTTTTTAAGTAAGTTTTAAGTAAAATTATGCAAATTTTGGGTACAGTACAGTACAAGGTACAATATAATAAGTTATCCGTCCGAGAGCTTAAAGCCTAACCATAGATGAAAAAAATACTTATAGATGGGAAACTGACCCATGGCGCCATCTATTTCTACGGGTGGCGCCACCCGAGTCCCGTCAGTACCACAGGTCAGTACCTCTAGCACAAATCAGATGGTTGTGAACTTTGCTAACAGCCGAAAAAGAAGATTCCTGTAATTTTACAGTTTTTGGCGGCATATTCAAAATCACTGTAATTTTACTTTTATTGCAAAATGACATTTTTGGTCCATTTTTTGATATTTCATTTAAAGTTACTCAACATTAGATTGATATTACAATAATAAAAATAAATCAAGTCAAGTAAAATTAAATGAAATGTCAAAAAATGGACCATATAATGCATGAAGTGAAAAATAAAGCAATAATCATCAAGTTTATATATTTTATTGAATGAAAAGAGTATACAATAAATGGAACGTTTTTTTACATATTTCAATGACAAACATGAAAAAAAATAAATATTCAACAAAAATGCTGTGTGGGAGAATAACTGCTTCTGTCACTTTTTATTTAATGAAACATGTTTTTTTTTATGAAGATAAAACTTACCGGGTCTACCACTAACGGCATTAGAGTTTTCTCATGAAATTAGAAATTTTAGTACTGACGGGACTCTATGTGGCAGCACCCTCGCGACTTCAGAGATCCCTACCCTGATAGGCGAGCGGTGCACGCCTAAAAAGATGCACGAAAAAACGAGTTGACCGACCACAAACCCACGGAAAAAACCAATTGGGATCGATTAATTATATGATTAGGAACAAAAAACCTTTATAACACTTTTTTGTCCCGATGGTTATTCATTTGTTATTAACCAAAAACTTGCAATATCACGGAAAATGAAAAAATCGTTACGCTAATCATTTCTTGAGGTATGATGGATAAAAATAAACACTTTTTGACTCTTGATATTTTTTCGAAAAATGCTTTGTTTTCAAGTTATCGGCATATTAAAGTCAAAAATCGACCGAAAAATGGATTTTTCGAAAAAAAATTACTCGGCTTCTACCACAGCTTTATCAAATTTTCAAAATGCAAATTATAGTTTGGCAAGTTTATCTGAAGCTATGCGGCATCGGTAAGAGGCGAGAAAAAACATGGCGTCTATCTGTCAAACGTACAAATGGCGTACGGTACCTATTTTACCAAGTAAAACTGAAAATACCTACAAATGTATCTGACAATAGCAACGCCACTGGATAAATCAATATCAGTCAATTGACGAAGTGAGAGGGAAGATCTCACGCACGCGCTTGCCAATAAGAAGTTAGCTGGTCGATACAAATCACCAATTATGTAATTCGGAGGGTGTGGTCATTATGGTTTTCGTACAACGCTGCCAGAGCTTCAAAAAGCCCATAACAAATTTGGAAAAGTGTTCATCTTTAAATATTCATAAATTGAAAAAATAATGTTAATAGAAACAAGCACATTATAAAATTAATGTTTAATCATATTTTTAATATTGTTAATAATAAACCCACATAGCATTGAAAGAAGATTCATATGCCAAGTATATGCCTTCAACGTCCCGTAAAAGATGTTCGCTTCGGTACATGATTAGCATATGCTGTCCACATACTTTTGAGCACATCCCTGTACATACATCCATAGCAAGTGCTAAGAATTTAAGATTCAAACTTGTTTTTTTCCGTAGATCTTTCGCATATGATTCGCACATACCATAAAAGTCCACCTAAAGCCTTTTTTTTAATTATATATTTAGCATGTAATAATGATTTACCATTAACTAAGATCCTTTTCACTACATTCAGCGCATATGCTAAGTATATACCTTGAAGAATATCAGAAGTATTTTATTTCACAGATATCCTAAGCATGTGATAGGGATTATCAATCAGGTCAGGTAATTTTACATCAGATCTTCAGCACGTTTTATTCGTTTCACATACATGTATGAATTATTATTTACTATTTTCGTTTAATAGATTCAAAGCCATCATTGGTGTTGTACCCTTTCATTTTAAATATGCATCTGCCGATATCAGAATTAACCCAAAAGCCCATCCTTAGCATGTGCAAAATATAAAACACGGAATATTATTTGGTACATGTAAAGCACATGCTGCGCATATACCATAAAATAAAGTCAATGGCGAGTATATACCTTTAGCATGCGATAATGACCTAATATATATTCTTCATTAAGCTAACTTCAATCGATATTGAAGCCATTATATCTTTCCATTTATAATATACACTTAGCATGTATATATCTGAATAATCTGATGATTAACCTTAAATCATATTTTTAGCACGTGCAAAGTATAAAACATAGAACATTATTTGGTACATTCAATGCACATGCTGAATACGTCCTTCGCACATGCGATCACATCCTGTTTCAGCATATTCGAAATAATACATAAACGCATCGAAAGAGGGCGCTGACTTTTATTCGTAGCTTTACACCGATTCATATGTAACCACGGAAATCAAATACCGGACCAAAGCTTGAGAATTATACTTACCTGGCGTAGGGGTTGCCGTGATGAACATGGCATGCAGATGGCATGGAGGTCCCCCCAGAACAAGGATTTTTCATTGCACTAATTAATAATGGTACATTGGTAAATGGTAAATGAAAAATAAGAGGTTGACAAAAAAGTTAACTTCTATATCATGTACATAGCACCTGAAAAGTGTATATGCATTGCAAGCGAGAAACTTCAGAAGAGCATGTGCAAAGTACATTCTTTTCGTAAGAGGAAGTGTAATGGATATGCGTAGGTCCTGCGAATAATACGAGATATCCATAGCATGTGCCTAGCACATGTATAGGAGATTAATAGCACTCGGATAGGTATATAATATATACGCCGATAACACATGCCTAGGATGTACTGTATATCAGAAGGCCCATAGCTAGAAAATGCGTAGCATGTGAAAAGAATGTGCTATCACGTGCTTGTTGGCACTTTGAACTTTTTATTGCAGGGTACATACTCAGCATCTTATAAGGACATCTTTCATCACATTCTGAGAACCTGATCAGCATGTGACCAGGGCGCAACACAATCTATTTATAGCACTTGTTTTGGTATTATGTGAGAACATGCTTTGCACATCCATGTTCTTTTTGAAAATATTCATCGCATATGCTTAGGATGTCAAATTGCTATGTGGGAAAAGACCCTTTTCTAATTATTATCACTACATAGTTAGAACCTCAGTTTTGTCATAGTTAAAAGTGGCAATGTCGAATGTTTTCGACTGCATTCCTTTCACGGTTTCAGATAAACTTGCCAAAGTATACTCGTGAAAACATATACTATTAGGTGGTATTTTTTATTTTCTTGATGTCGAATTCGTCATACCAAATTCGCGAAATTTACGGATTCCAAGGCGGATTTTCCGTGACGGAGTGCGTAACATGTACTGATTTGCGGAACTATTTTTCGATTGATAATGTTAATTATAATACGTTTTTTGCTATCGTTAATAGACACTTTTAGCTGGTCATAATTTTTTACACGTATCCGTATCCGTATTGGAGTTACGTTGACGTAAAGAAATTGTCAAGAAAGTCTTTTTAGCAGAAAACGTATCGCTTCGTTCTATTTCTAATTTTATAACCTCAAAGTTTTTTATTTTACCTTTTTATTTTTTTGTAAAACGTTAAATGGGGCAATAATAAATAATCCATTGCTGCTAGACGACGAAGATGATGTAATATAGCACAAATAGTACGGAATACTGACTTTGGTCGGGATAGGGATACGTTTAAGTATACGGAGTAGGGTACGTAACAATACGTTCAACGCATCGTATCGGCTGAGACGTAACGGGTCTACACATGCGCAGTTCGTTACGTATACGGATACGTGAGAAATTTAAGACAAGCTGAAAGTCTCTAATGTTTTATTAATTTCTGCTACAAAATATATGTTATTAAAATTATTAATTCATGTTAAATTAAAATGAGACTTATTTCAAAATAAACAAACTGATTTATTTACATAAGATTTACATTTGAATATGAACATCTGTTTTAATAGAGATACATATAATCTTCAGCCTCTTCTTCATCGTTTGAGTCTATATGATCGTTTGAAGTGTTTTGATTATTGCAAATTGTAGAACACGCACATAGTTCGCAACATGGAAAACCTTGAGATAAACAAGAACATCTTTAGTCATCTTTGCACGGTGACTTTCCACTACAAGTACAAATGAATTTTTGTAACAATTCCATGGCTGTATCTCCTTCAAAATAATTGCGACTAACAATAAGTCGTTAATTTTTATCCATCCATATTGAGTTGGATCAAATTACTAGATCTTGTTTGCGACCATTCGTTTACTTGCCATTTTACACACAAAATATGCTGTACCAACGCGGGCTCTGACGGAGGCAGTTTATCTACCGCAATATCCTTAATGCACAAAACAAGACGAGCAAAGACGCGTTTAGTTTGAATGCAATCGGAATATTTGTTTATAAAGTAATGTAATAAAACAAAAAAATACGTATTATAATTAACATTATTAATCGAAAAATAGTTCCGCAAATCAGTACACGTTACGCACTCCGTCACGGCAAATTCGCCTTGGAATCCGTAAATTTCGCCAATTTTGTATGACTAATTCGACAAGGTAAATGAATGTAGCAAGAAAATAAAAAATACCATCTAATAGTACATGTTTTCACGAGTAATTTGCATTTTGAAAGTTTAAAAAAGCTGTGGTAGAAGCCGAGAAATTTTTTTTCGAAAAATACATTTTTCGGTCGATTTTTGACTTTGAATTGCCGATAACTTGAAAACAAACCATTTTTCGAAAAAATATCAAGAGTCAAAAAGTGTTTATTGGAACTTTAGTTCTTTACGCCAGGTTATGTTTGAGCGACCAGAGGTCGCGACGCAAAAGATCTGACCGTTACGCATTACGTTACGCTGCGTTATGTTACATTGCTTCGTTATGTGCCTTGCTTTTGCGTGCTTGTGCCTCCTTAGTCTCTCTCTCGTTTACGAAGCAGCGATTCATAATAATAAATATGCTCCTGCTCGGATTCGAACCCGGGCCGCCCGCGTGCAATGCGAGCATTCTAACAAATGAACCACCGATGCTATATTCTATGCAAAGCTGGTATTCGCAGTGCTAGTGATCTACTTGAATTTGTTCGGATAAATTTTCAGTAGTAATACCCCTAGGGTCTTGATAATACCGAGATAATTTTGTCATAGAGAATACTGAAAGCGTGTTGCTTGATAATAGCCCAAGGCCGCAGGCAGAGGGCTATTATCTTTGAGCAACACGCTTGAAGGATTCTCTACGACAAAATTTTGAGTATTCATCAAGACCCGAGGAGTATTCGATAAGATAATTTTTTACTTTGTAGCTTCCAAAAAATTGATTGCCAATCTGATGTTTAATAATTTTCAATACAAACTTTATTAGTTTTAATCAAATAGTATTCATTTTTATTTAAAACTACAGTTGTGAAAAGTACAATTGGTAAATTAATTGAATCGTTAGATGCAATACCTAATATTCGCGACATTTTTAATCCAGTTGTCAGTTTGACGTTTAATTAATGTTTAATAAAAAGTAAACACCAAACTGAAAACACCACATGTAGGGTATTATCGCTGTAATACAGCGGTGATTGGATGAAATTTGACACATGACTTGAAATTAAGTAATTTGATTGGTTACTATATTCAGTAAAAAATTATCACTATTATTTCCATAATTTTTTTTGCGCGATTAAGGGGTCTAACTACTTTTCGCAATACAGGGTGTTGAAATTTTGAAAACTTGAATGTTTTAATTCGATAACTTTAAAATGGATTGATAAATTGATTTGACATTTGGCAGGTTGTTTTTAAATGTAAAAGGGCATATTTTGAAAGAAATCGTAGTTTGTGCAACTAGTGTGGATATGATGGCCATATCGCACGAGGACGACGATGGAGCACGACGCCGTAGGCGGAGTGCTCAATCGTTCAAGTGCGATATGGACAATCCACACGAGTCGAGCAGCATATTTTTTCTACGACCCACTTAGGAAAAAATCTAGAAAATAAAAATTTCTATAAACTGTAATATAACTTCAAATTAAAAATTTAACAATTCCATTTTATGTTTCCACTAATTTTGTGGTAAACGAATGACCAATTTGTATAATGCTACGGTTTCCTTTTTTAAATATACAATGCTGTTATACCTAAGTAGATGTTGCCAGTCGGACTCCCTCATGGAGGGTACCGTACCATTATCTATAATAATGAATATTCTGCTAAATATTTCAAACGTCTACCTGTTGTCGTTATTAATATCAAGCAGAATGATTATTTAAAAATAAAATTAACAATAAAAAAAAATTCCTCGCGGGGAATCGAACCCGGGTCTACCGCGTGAAAGTCTGGTGTGCTTACTACTCAACCACCAAAGAATATGCAAATTGTTTATCTATAACGTCAGATGTATTACATAACTTTTGCTTAAAAGGAACTGAAGTTCCTACCGTGTGTCCCGCGACACGTTCTACCTTTTTTTTATCCATCATACCTCAAGAAATGATTAGCGTAACGATTTTCTCATTTTCCGTAATTTTGCAAGTTTTTGGTTAATAACAAATGACTGACCATCGGGACAAAAAAGTGTTATGAAGGTTTTTTGTTCCTAATAATATAATTAATCGATCCCAATTGGTTTTTTCCTTGCGTTTTGTAGTGGTCGGTCAACTCGTTTTTTCGTGCATCTTTTTAGGGGTGCACCGCTCGCCTATGAGCCTAACCACGGACTGAAGAATACCCTAAAACAGTGTTGCCGGAGCTTAATATTATTTCGTACCAACCTCACAGTCAAAAATGTACCAGATTTAGCACAAGCGTACCAACAAAGAAATATTTATACTATTTTTATCGCAAATTGCATATGGCGCATTTAAATAAAAGTTGTATTTCCAAGATAATTTTTTACTGAATATAGTAACCAATCAAATTACTTAATTTCAAGTCATGTGTCAAATTTCATCCAATCACCGCTGTATTACAGCGAAAATACCCTACCTGTGGTGTTTTCAGTTTGGTGTTTATTTTTATTAAGAATTAATTAAACGTCAAACTGACAACTGGATTAAAAATGTCGCGAATATTTGGTATTGCATCTAACCATTCAATTAATTTGCCAATTGTACTTCTTACAACTGTAGTTTTTGAATAAAAATGAATAATATTTGTTTGATTATAACTAATAAATTATTAAACGTTAGATTGACAATCAATCTTTTGATATCTACGAAGTAAAAAATTATCTTATCGAATACTCCTCGGGTCTTGATAAATACTCAAAATTTTGTCGTAGAGAATTCTTCAAGCGTGCTGCTCAAAGATAATAGCCCTCGGCCTGCGGCCTTGGGCTATTATCAAGCAACACGCTTTCAGCATTCTCTATGACAAAATTATCTCGGTATTATCAAGACCCTAGGGGTATTACTACTGAAAATATTTTTATTTTTTTTTATAAAAACGTTACAAAAACCAGTCTAAAACTCTAAAAGAACGTAAAAATAGTAATATTAAGTAACTATTAACTAACAATGTTATCACAAAAAAAGAAACTCTTTGGCAAAAAAACAAAAATATAAATATAAAGGTACTTATAAAAATCCTCGTATACATCTTAGATTACCAATGATAATGATCTGAGATAAAAATAACATAATAACATTAACCAACAAAACATTAAACATAAACAAAGCATCAATCATGGCATGAATGCATGAGCATGAAAGAACCATACAGAAAGAACGTATCGTAAACAAGCACCCCCAAAGTCTGGCGTGGTTGCCGGTTTGTCGGTTTATCTTAGTTCTTCCTTTGGTGAAAACGTGGAAATTAAAACAAGAAATATTTTTGAACTTATTGTTTTGATTATAAAGAAATTTAAATGTACCAAAAAGAAGACAATTTTGACAATGTTGTACCAACGTACTTTTTTACACAAAATGTACCAAAACTGGTACAATTGTACCACCTCCGGCAACACTGCCCTAAAACCATAATCAATACATCACATGTCTTCCAGTAACGGAAGTGTAAAAGATGTGAGAGTAGCGACATCTTCACCTCCAAACGCAAGTCAAAATTCGAAATATGACAACAAGACTCTTGGCCTCGAAACTATAAAGCATTATTACAGTTTTTTTGAATGTCAGTTTTTGTTGGTGATATAAATATTTTATTAAAAGAATATTTCATTTTACGATCTAAAATAAAACTTTCATAATTACCTATATACAGTTATAAATATGCAAACAAAAAACCCATAATAAAGTTATTCAAATATTGGTTATTATCTGTGTTATAAAACATTTCTCATATTTAAGGTGACTGTGTGTGAGAGAGATAATTTGATTAATTTAATTTTGAAAATTCATTTTTGATGAAAAGTAGGTAAAAAAAAACGACTATCAAAAACGGTTTTTGTTCTTTGATTTTCAAAGTCTGTGAGACGTTATAATAGTATTATAGGTATACTATTACCTTCGAAAATCCATTTACACACATAATATCTGATAATTTTGTTCATCTGCTGTTACAAACAATATCGCAGCTTAGTCTAGTTTCATAAAGATAAGAATGTTTAATAAGTTCAGATGCTACAATAACGTGACATGATATTACACCATTGAAATCGCCTCCACATTTTTCAGTCATTTCAGTTAGGAAGGCATGAAATTCATCTAGAATATGTATGGTTGTGAATATACAGGGTAGCGAGAAAGTCTGGCACCAAGTAATCTTCTTTGAAAAGAATAAACATATAATTATCAAATTTTAGGGTTATGAAGAGTATTGTATAGGGCGTGTCCACGTGACGTCACAAACTATTTTGACAAGACTTAGGTGGTAAAACAATAAACAAAGCGTTCAGAACACGTGGTACTTAATAGTGAGGTTATGCTGATTTATAATGGTAGATCGTGTTTGATTTTAGTTGATTTTGCTTTAGTGTTATAGTGTTATTTTAATTGTTGAGCTTGCATATTTAATAATATATAATATGGGTTAATAGTTGTTTGTTGTTTGATAATTTTTCATCATGTCTATTGTTTATTGTTTTACCACCCAAGTATTGTCAATGTCAACTGTCGTGGACATGCCCTATTCTTCGTTTTTTAATGGAGCTGTCAAAGTTATATGACGTAAGAACTCAATAAACCACTACCATCTTGAATTTTTTTACATAGAAACGTAGGTCGAGTAATATATGACAGAAAAGCTTATTTCTTCCTCTTTCCGAAAATAGCGGACAACTAATTGATGTTGTTTGTATGCATAGTAATAAATAAACGAGTACTGTTTAGTACGTCTTTTGTTCTCCAAGTGTCAAATTCTAATTGACGGAAATATATTTTACAATTTAGAATGGTTCAATTAAGTGAAAAAGAGCGTAGGTATTGAAATTTTAATTATTATTATCGGTCTATCGGTGAATGTGATCGTATTAGAACTCATGAAGAAGTGTGTCATATTTTTAATAATTTGCGTCCGGAGAGAAATCCTATATCACGCTCAGCAGTAACTAAAACATTACAACGTTTTAATACAACTGGGTTGGTGAAAAATTTGCTAAAACTTTGAAGACCGCGGACTGCAACGAATGAAACTGTTGCAATCGATTTAGAAGGATCACCTCAAACTTCCACCACAAATTTGGCACTAAACCATGGTATCAGTCGACGTTCTGTAGGAAAGATATTAAAAAGTGAAAAGTATCATCCGCATAAGGTACAGTTGGTTCAAGAATTGTCAGACGATGATTTTGACCAGCGGCTGGAATTTTGCGAACGGCTAATGGTCATCTGCAATGTCGACGAAAATTTGGCTTAACATAGTTTTTTCCGATGAGGCGACTTTTTGTTTGAATGAAACAGTTAATCGCCATAGTTCAAGGTATTGGTCAAATGATAATCATCATTGGATTCATGAAGTACATACCCAGCATCCACAGAAGTTAAATGTTTGGATGGGAATTGTCGAAAATAGGCTTATAGGCCCATTTTTTATCGACGGAAACTTGAATGGTGACAAGTACCTATTTGGATTTACCAAATAACGAAATTATTCCTGCACTTCAACAGAGTGGGCAATCACTAAAAAATGTTTGGTTTCAACAAGATGGAGCACCTCCCCACTATGATAGACGGGTTAGGGATTTTCTGGATGCTAATTTTCCAAATCGATGGATTAGAAGTAGAGGATTTATAGAGTGGCCTGCTCGTTCTCCGGATCTTAGCCCGTTAGATTTTTTCCTTTGGGGTTATCTAAAATCACGTGTTCACGTTAGACGACCAACAAACTTGCATGAATTGAGACAAAGAATTATCGATGAATGTGAACTAATACGTGGAGAACTCTTAGAAACAGTGACTCAAGAATTTGTTAATAGGATGGCATATTGTCAGCAAGTGAACGGCGATCATTTTGAACATTTGAAGTAATTTTGTTAATCGTTATTCTAAAATAATGAAATGTACACCTATTTTACACTACTAACAGTGAGTTATTCCTCGTTTTTACAAATTTTTTTTAAGCTAAACTCAGTATGTATGAATTCAAAATAACAAGCTGTTTCAAAATCTGTAAAAATATATAGGGTGTCCTATTTAAATTAAAGAAGTTGATGGCATTTCCTGTTAAACCGGAAAATAAAAAATAAACATAATATTAAAAATTCCCGAAACAGGTCAATTTTTGATTTTAATTTA
>CAJUYG010002054.1:41657-61322 GCA_910591675.1 Galerucella calmariensis
CACCCTGTATAAGGTATATTCAAGTGACCGAGAGTTCTCGGTGTGTAGTAGAAGGTGAAGAGGTCCTCAATCTTGGGCACCGGAAGGGTCAAATATAGGGGGGGGGGCAAGTAAAGGTAGATTACAACTTTTATATTTTTATTCTCAAAAATACATATTATATATGGTTGATTTGAACTAAAACTTAACTCTAATGTTGAAAATATGTATATGCTCTTTTATAAAAAATACATTTGTATGGTATGGTATACCGGGTGGCCAACTATAAGAACGAGCGTCGGCCATATATCAGGAGTGAATATCAGGTTAGTGAATAAAAATTATGACAAAAGTGGCCTCGAGAAAAGCCTGGAAATTATTTTCAGAATTGTAGGTCCACCACTAGAGGGCGTTTTTGACAGTTGAAATTTTAAAATGCAAAGTTTTTCAAAATTTACTCAATTGAGGAGCATACTAAATATCATAATCAGATTCCTCGACAAATTCTGCATATTTTTAATATGACAAGCTTAAGCCTATCTCTTCAAATGAAGAGAGAGGGAACATTGTTACGAAAAAACGCCTGTAATTCCGGCTCTACACACCCTTTGCGATATTGTACAAAAGGGTCTGAACTATACAAATAGCTGGTGTAGGCAAGTGGGACTTAGCATCAACCCCACTAAAACCATCCTGATAGCCTTCACTAAGAAAAGAAAACTCAACCTCAAAACCATAAAACTTGATGGGAACGAGATTGAATGGAGACAAGAAGTCAAGTATCTAGCTTTAACTCTAGACAGTAAAGTCCTGTGGAACAAACACTAAAAGGAGATTACATACAAGGCAAAAATTGCTAGAATGGTGTGCAGTAATCTGGCGGGAAGAAGCTAGTGCTGTAACCCAAAAATTCTAAGCTGGATGTACACTGCCATAGTGAGACCAATCATCACTTATGGAGCCATTGCGTGGAGTAGTAGAACTAGCCTATTGACGACGAGAAAAAACCTCTCCAAAATTCAAAGACTAGCCTGTATATGCATTACAGGAGCAATGAGAACATGCCCAACGGCAGCCATGGAAGTGATTCTCAACCTCACCCCTTTACATATGGTGGTGGAAAGTGTTGCGGAGAGAACAAGATACAGACTAAGTAGAGAGGGAATCATTAAAAAAACCACCTCCTCACTTCTTAGAAATCAGACAAACTGGGACATGCCACAAGACGGTATGATGAAAAAGTATAACTTTTCAAAGAAATTCGTTACGGAAATGAGCAACAAGAAGGAATGGGATCCAAATACCATTACCAGACTTGGAAAGAATGCCATTCAATGGTACACAGACGGCTCAAAAGCAATAGAAGGAACTGGGATAGGAGTGTTCGGGCCAGGAACCAAACACTCTGAAAGCTTGGGAAAAACCCCAAGTATATTCCAAGCGGAAATCCACGCCATAAGAAAGTGCGCCCAGTTCAATACTGATAAAGGATACAGAAGACAAAGGATTATCATAATGTCGGATAGTCAAGCAGCCATTAAGGCACTGAGCTCTTGTGTAATCAGTTCCAAAATAGTGTGGGAATGCCTAGACAAACTCAATGAACTAGGCGAGAACAACATAGTCACCTTACTATGGATTCCAGGACACAGTGGAATCGAAGGAAATAAAATACCTTGCTGGGGGCCTGAACCCTTTTGCGGAATCAGCCCCAATGTAATATTGGAAGAAATGAGTGAAGCCGAGAAAAAGAGAAGATCTGACCATTGGAAAGATCTAGTAGGGCTTATACAATCAAAGACTCTTCTGGGTGACTACAACCTGTTGAGATCAAAAGAATGCATAAGTCAAAGTGAAACTCCGCTAAGAGTTTTAACAGGGATCCTAACGGGACATTGTCGCCTGAATGGGCACCTGAAAAAGCTCAAAATAGTGGAGGAAGAATGTAGATTTTGTGGAATGGAAGAAGAAACCTCCATCCACATACTTTCCAACTGCACAGCACTTCAGAATCCTATAGCACAGCCCCTGGGTGATTACTGGATAGAAGACATTTGCCTAAGTTGAAGCCTGCAGACATCCTAAAATTCCTCCGGGAAATAGGACTAAAGGAACAACTAGTTTCTGAGACTCTCCTCAGAAACTGAGTAGAAGTAAGGGGGCACAATAGATCTTTGAGGTCTCAGTGAATGTCACCCCAAAACACACACACACATACAATTCCGGCCCTGCTTGACCGATTTTAATAAACTTATTGTTGTTTGAAAAAGCTTTTGTCGAATCTGATCAGTAACATAAATGCTAAAGGGCGCTGTTTTATTTTTTTTAAATATTGTGTTTTCTCGTAACAATTTTAAATAAAAGCATACAAATTGAAGTAGGTCTTTGAAAATTAGACTGAATTAGTAATAAAATACTGCAAACCGCAAGGCGATATCTCTTTGCTATCCTGAGATATCGTAAGAAACAGGTAAATGGCGGGTTTAGTTCTTCCAACGTCTAGAAGGCTGGTTCGCGTTAACAGAAATTATTAAATTTAGCCTGAATGAAAAGATCTTACATTGGTCTGAAGTATATTAAACTGTTATCATACTAAGGTTATGGTTGCCACTGGATTACCTAAATGTAATGCTGTCGCTACTAACAATGAGAACGAATTTTAAAATAATGTGATAAATCGAACAATTGAAACCTTTTACAAATAACTAGGTACGTAATTAGTGCCGCCCTAGATGTTCGAAATTTGAAATGCATGAAATCAATCTCTGACGGGTGGAGAAAAAAGCAGCTTCAATGTCGTGTATCATATGTGAGAGCCAGTTGCAAAAATCCAACCTGGTATCGAAATCTTGAGCATTCAAACTTTGGTGTAAGGCCATGTGATATGGGTACAATCTAAAATAGTATAATCATACAATAAGACACATTGAAGGCATTCGTTGTTAGTAAACGAAAAATGACTTTTAATGCATTAACTCTCGAAATGTTATTACGAAATTTTTTCGCCAGGCCTCTCATTATTCTTATTATTGCTACAATTCTTTACTTTGCCTCACTTTGGTTATTTTCATGTTGTTAGCTAAAAATATATCCACACAGCATAAGATAATTTCATTAAATAATTGGGTGTTTTATTGAAACTGGACATAAAATGACGGTGAATACATTTTCCACGTTTTTTACGATATCTCTAGCATTCATGTTATTGATCCAATTGCTTTATATTTACAAATTTTCGATTGTACAACAAAAGATCTTTCAAACAACATCAAGTTTATTAAAATTGGTCAAGCAGAACCGGAATTACAGGCGTTTTTTTGTAACAAGGTTTCCACTCTCCTCCACCCCTCCTTTGAAGAGATAGGCTCGAACTTGTCATATTTAAAATATGCAGAATTTGTCAAGGCATCTGATTATAATACTTAATATGCTCCTTACTTGAGTAAATTTTTAAAAAATTTGCATTTTAAAATATTAACTGTCAAATGCGCCCACTAGCGGTGGACCTACAATTTTGAAAATAATTTCCTGGCGTTTCTCGTGGCCACTTTTGTCGTTCATTTTTTCCCGAAGCTGAGTTTTGCCTTTAAAAAGTCAATTTTTCAACACTAAATTATAACGAACAACAAGTGAAATATAACAATAACAAATGATAGAAGATCAAATAAAAACGGTGTAAAGAAAGGCACTATATAAATAGTAATCAATGTAAACGAACGATACAAAAGTGTGGTTAGAAAACAATGTGGCAGAAACTAGTTTACATTGGATCCACCAGAGTACGTATTATTCCTTTCGAAATGCCAATTAATAATGTTGTCCAATAAAAAATGACTAAATGTATGTGAAGATAATAATTGTATGGTTATTCAATGACTTTAATCACCATTTACTGATTTCGCCCGTATGAGTTCGAGTATGCACAGTAGTTAATTTTTGAGTAGTTAAAAAAGATTTTAAGCAAATTTCACATTTGTGAGGTGTTTCTCCTGTATGGCAACGTAAATGTAGGTTAAAATAACTCTTAGGGCCAGTTGTATGAAGCATAGTTAACCTAATGTCTATGGTTAACCCACGATCACAGCTATTGAAGTGTTGTACAAAACGTAGTCAAGAATTATTTTGGTCAACTCATGAGTTATAGTCTATATAGAAAGGACAAGGAGTAATAAATCATTCATTTAAGTAGATTTCATAGACGTACCAAAATATATTTTAAGAGGGTATACCGTAAGGTACATTTTGTATTGAACGAATGAGTTGCAGCTATGCTAAAGAATATACGATTTAGGTCAGAGGTAACGGGATGTACTAATTTTAATAAAAAAAAGTTATAGAGGTACGTAAATTTTAGTAAGTTTGATAAAGAAAGGCAACACAGTTTATTCATAATAGAAAACAAACCAATCTGTAACAATAATTATTTTATATGTTTTGGTTCTTTTTGTAAGAAGATTATTTCAAACTTTGAATATTGTCACAAATAAATTACAATGAAATATATTTTTAAAAAATTAATTGAAGTCAAGATAGCAGGATATCGTGACAATTTTTATTAAATTCAAAGAAGCAAAATGAATATTTTTTATTTGTATTACTCCTATATGTAGTGTTTGGGGAATTTTTCTCAGAAATTTTAAATGGCAAGTGGCCTACTGTAATCGACTTAATACGATTACACCTATTTACAGATTATTCGATTATTGAGAGGGATTTTCCAAACAACCCAGTTTTCTTAAAAACATTATCGGGAATATTATTTTAAAAGAAAGTAGGTACATTAAATCAGTACTTAGTATTAGTTCTTTGAGTAAAGTTGTATGGTTTTCATATTATTGTAAACAGTTGGAATATATTTAAAACATTTGTTGAATGTTAATTGTGCAAGTACCAAACAATGTCGATAAGCCAAGGACCATCTAAACGACCAAAAACAGGTCCATTATCTTTAAATGAAAAAACTCTGAAATTGAATTGTTATATATCATTGAAAAACAAGGATCCAAGTGCAAGTGTTGATGATATTGTGGAATTAACGGCTGCTATGTTGTGTGTTGCTAAATCAACAATTTATAGATTACTAAAAGAAAGCAAGAATGGAACTCTTCAACCCCCTAAAACTCCTTCAGGCCGAAAACCAATTGAGATCGATGAGTCATTAAAACAAAGACTAAGGCGTAATGGATGGATTTTACTTACGAAAGGAAATTCCACACTTGACAAAATTATGACATCAGTGCAAGAAGATACGGACTATCCAAAATTCTCCAGAATGACATTATGCAAACTTTTGAAAGATGTGGGTTTCAGATATACAAAACATAATAGAAAAACTCTCTTGATAGATAAACCGGAAATAGTTTTTTGGAGAAGAGACTATTTAAGAAGCATTCGACATGCCAGAGAACAAAATTTGAAAATCTTCTACTTAGACGAAACATGAATAAATGCTGGATATACAGTTTCCAAATCTTGGCAAGATGAAAACATTAAAAGCGGAAGGCAGGCATTCGTGGAAGGTTTGTCGTTAGGTTTGCAGCCACCATCTGGAAAAGGAAAAAGACTTATTATTGTCCATGTTGGAAATTCTGTAGGTTTTGTTGATGGTGGATTATTAACTTTTATTTCAAAACGCACGGGGGACTATCACGAAGATATGAATGGGGATGTCTTCGAGGAATGGTTTGTTCAAATGTTGGATCTGATTCCAAAAGGGGCTGTTATTATTATGGACAACGCAAGTTACCATTCACGGTTACGAGGAGCATTGCCCACAAGTCGTTGGCTTAAAGCAGAGCTTTTGGAGTGGCTTATTTCGAAAAATATTAAGTTTCCAAAAGATCCACTAAAGAAAGAACTTTACAGAATTGCAAAAATGAACAAGAATAAATACAAAACCTACATTGTAGAAGAAATGGCTTCTTCTCGTGGTATATCAGTTCTTTGACTTCCCCCTTATCAATGTGAACTTAATCCCATAGAATTAATATGGGCTCAGGTAAAGGGGGAAGTTGGAAAAAAAAATACTACTTTTAAAATAAACGATGTTGTGAAATTGTTTGAGAGTGCTGTAAGTCATGTTAGTAAGGAAAATTGGACAAACTGTATCGAGCATGTTATCAAAGTAGAGGCAAATATGTGGAAAATTGACAATATTTGTGATGATTTAATCGACCCTATTATTATTAATGTCAACAACGATTCTTCCTCTTCCGAGTCGGATATAGAATAAAATGTAAGTAATAAATGTATTCCAATAATTATTTCTTTTCATTTTTTATTATATTATAATTTAAAACGTATTTTTTTCCCAAAATACACACCACTGCATTGCGTTATTGCTTATCTGCTAATCCTTTAACAATGAAGAAACCCTAAACTTTGCTACAACTGAAACAAATACGGGGTCGATCTACCTGGTTTTTAGATTTACGGGAGAAATGTAATTTAAAGTAAAAGATTTATCACAAATTTCATGGTGCTCCTTGTAAAGGTTTTGCATACTTAATTAGGGTTTATTACTCCTCGTACTTTTTGTACATACTATAACTATGCAATCTAAACCACCAAAAATGGTGGTTTAAAAGTTCATTGAATAAACTTCAAATTCTGATGTGACATAACTTACAATTGACTGTTATATAACCTATAATTTTACAACTTTTTATTGTTTACAATGGAAAACGTGGATTATTTTGAAGAGTTAACGGATGATGAGGATTTTCTAGGAATGATAAGAGAAGTAGAAGAAGGTTTATTTACTTATTTCTATACGACTTTTATACCTTATTGAGATTTTATGCTGGGTTTTTGGTTTATGGAGAAACGCTCGCATATTTCGAGCAAGAAAAAATCATTTTGAAGAGTGGACGGAAAATGAGTTTTTTGATAGATTCAGAATATCAAAAGGCACTGCAATTTAATTTTTTTATATGGACCACCGCCAGTGCCTTGAGCATAACATTTTTCGTCAGCATACTTTTTCTTTACTCTTTTTTTAATATTACTATATTTATTCAACAGCACGTCACTTGTTCGGTGTGTAGTGAAACTGATAAAATTAAATTCTTCAGCCAACTGAAGCCACAAATTTTTCTTATGCCGAGAACTTTCTGCATCCGTTTTCTTACACTCTATAACGTTTTTATACTTAGCAACTAGAGAAATCAGCGTCGATTCTTCAGATGCACTGAAATTTGGAGTACCTACGCTTGTTTTCTTTATCTGCCATCTTTTCACTTCCAAGAGAACACACAAAATGATATTTAACGCCAAGCACGCTTTTGATCATTGACTGTCATTGATTAACGATTTCTCAGTATACAAAAACTGTGACGATTTTTCAAGTTAGTGCCAACAATATTGATAAAATGCTCGAATGTTACTAGAGATTCGGATAACCAACATAAAAATATTAATTTGACTGTGGTTCAACTGATCACAACACGAAGATCTTTCGTACAACGATTGATTGATTTGACTATGGTCAACATGTGAATCTGGTTCATTTGATCAATTGGTTAACTACGTTACATACAACTGGCCCTTAATTGAATACGACTTGAATCAAATTTCACATTTGTGAGGTGTTTCTCCTGTATGGATAGACAAATGAGTTTTTAAACTACTTCTATGTAGAAAAGATGTTAAGCAAATGTCACATTTGAATGGCTTTTCACCTGTATGGATACGAACATGTTGACTTAATGTACTTTTGTGTGAAAAATGCCTTGAGCAAATTTCACATTTGTACGGTTTTTCGCCTGTGTGAGTTCGAGTATGCTCAGTTAATTTGGGAGTAGTTAAGAAAGATTTCAAGCAAATTTCACATTTGTAAGGTTTTTCTCCTGTATGGAAACGTGAATGTACTTTCAAATAGTTCCTCCTCTGAAACGACTTTAAGCAAATATCACATTTGAATGGTTTCTCGCCTGTATGGGTACGCAAATGTATATCTAAATTACTTTTGAATTCGAAATGTCTTGAGCAAATGCCACATTTGTATGGTTTCTCACATGTGTGACTTAAAAAACGTTTAAAACAAATGTTACATTCACTTGGCTTTTTGTCAGATTTTGAACACTCACAAAAATTGTCACTTAAACCAACTACACCTCCAAGTGGTGACTCGAAATTATCAGTTACATTAGGCTGATGTTGAAGATTTATTGTGTCCCATAATTCTTGTTTAATTCCTTTATCAGGAGCTCGCGTTTTAATATTGTTGATTCCTATTTTGTTGGATTTAGTTATATACATCTTCTTCTGTTTCAAGCCATGATTAGTAGAGAAATGAGAAAAATATTCAACTTTCTTTGTGTAAAGATTTCCACAAACTTCACATATAATAATTCCATTTAAAGACTTCCATTTTATATAACTTCCATTTAATAATTTTCCTGTTAGGAGTAAACATATTGAAATAAGAAAATTTTAAAATAAATTGTAATTAGTTATAGAACAAGAGTTATCTATATTGAAATATTAGGGTTGGGGTGATGTTGAGTGTGTCATAAGATTCTAAACCCTTTTTTAAAAATTTTTATGATATTTATTTATTTCAAATTTCAAAAATCAATTACAATTACAATAATTCACAAACATTTTTTATAACTTTCACAATAATTACAAATTATTTGTACCTAAGATAACTCTTGTTTGTACAAAAACATCTCAAATAATTAATGTTTTCTTATTTTGTCATTGTCTATGGTTCCATGTATAGAAAATTAATATTAAAATATACATTATATTATCAGCACCGAGACACCGTACACATATTATGTACTGAGCTCGGTTCTGAGATACATACATATATGCCCGAAGGGTAAGCCGCCGACAAAAATCTTGTACACCTACTTCCACATTTTAAAAAACTTCCACCATACTTCCACGAAACTTCCACACACTGTTTTAAAGTTGGTTGACAATGTAAGAGCCCATCCAACTTTTTTGTAATGCAACACGCTTCCATAACTAGCACAAAAATTTATAATTTCTGAAAACAATAGCATGGATTTTTAAGATTTTTTACCTGTTGTATGGGTAATTTTAACACCCCGTATCTCGAAAAGTTCCAACGACCCATGTCGGCTGGAGATTTCACGCCAATTTTCGCATTTTCTACACGCTCTTTCAGTTTGTAACACCTATTCATTAACACCCTGTATAATGACCTATTCAATAATTATAAATCCGTGATTTTTACCGCATTTTGTCTAATTTCTATATTGAACTGCCACATACTTCCACCAAACTTCCATATACCTCCACATACTTTCACCAAACTTCCACATATTTTCACCAAACTTCCACTGCCACTGCCTATACTTCCACTGCGGTGTACACCTACTTCCACTTGCGGTTTACCCCTCGTATATGCCATATAAAAAATTCAAAGCAAACTATAGAGACTATCTTGATTGACATGAATAAATTTTTTCAACGCTTTTGCTAATGTTTTGACTTTATTCATTTGTTTTAAATTGTTAGGTAATATATTAAAAATCCTAGGTCCTATTACAGATAAAAATCTTTGATTGCTATCATACTCACCATCATATTCATAAAAAGGTATTAGTAACATTCTCTTTTTCTTATTTCTGGTCAGGTAAGGATGATCTACGAATGTTTTATTTTTCAATTTGAAGTAGAACATACAAGTAGTATAAAAGTATATAGTCCTTACATTAAGAATTGTTTGACTATAAAGATGAGCCGTTGCAAACATTCTATCTTTAAAATTTATTATTCTTAAAATATAATTTTGGATTGTATTCAAAGGCTCTAAGTTATTTTGATATAGTCCACCCCAAACAATTATTCCATAACGGATTAAGGATTCAACTATGGATTGATATACCTATCATAATTAAGTTTTTTTTCAAAAATGTTCCGTATTAAATAAAATTTGTAGATCAATTTTCTGATTTTACTTGTCAAGTACTGAATATGAGCCCCCCATTTTAAATTTTCATCAATTAATATTCCAAGATACTTAGTACTATTAACTTGTTTAATATTAAAATCAGAATCAATGTTAATCTGATTGTATATTGGTCTGTTTGTATCATTTAGAGAGAATGCGATGTAAACTGATTTTTAAACATTCAAAGTTAATTTAAAGTATTCTAGCCAGTTTTTCACCTTTCTCATGCCAATCACGACTGAATGCCTAACCTCATCCCAACTTTTACCATAAAAAAACCAGTGCAGCATCTGCATAAGATAATATTATACCATTCAAATTTAAATATATGTATACCATTTTCATATTTTTTTTTTCATTATTGCTAAAGATATTCATTAAAACCCATAATCTGATATCAAGAGGTTTCAACTTTTTTCAAGAAAATTACAAGTCCACAAATTTCAAACACATTTTAATGAACATCTTTGGCAATAATAAAGAAAAAATTTCAAAATTGGTATACATGCTTAAAAAAATTTAGAAATCGATGACACACTCAAAATCGCCACAACCCTAATATTTCCCAAACTCACCCCCACCCTCTACCCTTATGGTATAATACTCGGTATAATATAACTGTATAATTTTTTTATTCCAAATATTATTTAATAAAATATACATATGCCAAATATAAAATTTCTATTCCTATTCGTAAAGCCAAATTAGCGATGAATAGTAACTAGGTAAAAAGTTGTTAAAATGAAATTTCAGGAGTATATGTGAAAAATTACGTAGACTTTGATTCCTAATTTGGAAATTTATTTTTACGAATTTTTCACGGTGTTACCCCCATGGCTGATTTTGGTGAAAATCAAATTTTCAGACAAAAACATTCAAACAAACCGAATTTAGATAAAATCCCTCGTCCTAACGGACTCGTGATTTTATCAATCGGTTTGTTTTCATATTTTTGCCAAATAAACAAGTTTTCGTGGAAAAGAAAAAATTATTGATAAAATTTGAAGCATTCGTGGTATAACCTTTGATAATTTTTGATTTTCACCAAAATCAGCCATGGGGGTGACACCGTGAAAAATTCGTAAAAATAAATATAAAATGTATTTAAATGTTCAATATTCTCTTGGGTGATGGCACTGAATTGGTTTGTGTTCATTTTTCAATGAACTTCGAAGCCATTTTTGGTGTCAATAATGACAAATTCAAAGTAAAATTTTGACGTTTCAATGTAAACAAGGTGTTATCGATGAGGAAGCAGAATTATCAGTATAATACAGAATGATTGGCTAGAATAATGTATTGCTATTGGCTGAAACCACCAAAATGTCAGAGAACAAGTGAAAAAAATAATCATCCACCAATAAATTTCCGTGAACAATTTTTTTCTATAGAATCTGGAAGTATGCTACACCCAAGAGTCCTACAGAATTAATTTCATCAATAGCTTTCTCCAAGCTAGTATCACTACAAATTAATGATGTATCATCAACAAACTATAAAATAAAATCACATGAAAAATGAATTCTAAATCTATTTAATATGATTTTGATACATGATATTGTCTGCACACTTGAGGAATTTAATTATTCATTAATTTAAATAGATTTTGAAAAATACTTAGTAGGTATCTCTTTGTTGTTTTTCCCATTATTTAGAAATCGCAAACGATGTAAAGTTCCATTACATTATGATTTAAATATACATTTTTCACATACCTTTCCTCGATTGTTTGATATCATTAATTAATTCAGCCAAGTTGCACTTAATGTCGTGATCCTCAACTGTTTCACTTTTAACATTTATAAAAATTGTTTGTTGTAATTCAGATTCTATATTGTCATCATCATCATTCTCCTGTTTTATTGAATCGAATTCGTTTTTTACTGTTTCATTCGTAATACTATACTCTTGGTTTTCAAACTTATACTCCTCAATGAAAATATCGACTGGTTCTTGTTTCACTTCCATAATTAGGTAAAAATTACAAATATTCAGTACTTATTTTCCTAACAAATAGCAATAATTCTACTTTTTACTATTTCCAAAGAATACACAGTACTCTTTGCTATTTCTAAAAGAGTAGGTTATGATATTGATATCTGTGCTGTCTACTTCTTCTTCCACTAAATTACCATAGAGAAATAATTTAATATAATAGGTGTGTTCTTTTTACAGAACTTGCACGAGCAGATCCGCTGCTCTGTTCACTTGAATGATTTTGCGTATTCTTTTTAAGCGCTCGTTTTGAATTTGAACAGAGCTGAACTATCTCTTCCCCTCTTGCACCTAACTGCACTACCTCTTGTGGGTGCTCGGCTCTGCCGTATAGTTGATCAAAGCCTCAAAACATAACGAGCATTCTTTTTAGGATTTCCTGTTCACTTTGGTCACCCGCTCAGGTTGAAAATTATCTCAACAGAGCTGAACAGAGAACACAACAAATGAGTTGTCGTTCCTGTAGTAACAGTTGATATAGCGTTGATCGCAGCGCACCAGGAAGGGGTGCCGGAACTAAATTTTGAACTTGGTAGGTAAGTAAATTTTACAATTTGTCTTAAAATTGTTTATTATATAATTATTTTATTACAAAAAATGAAATAATTATGGTTTATAAACAATTTCAAAACAGTTAAGAAACATAATTTAGATAAATAAGAAAACAATACACATTTAAAATTTTTATTAAATATTCCATTTATATTTTTAACTTTAAAATTATAATTGATTATAGTCGACTGAAATACGGAGAAAAAGTCGCTTCCTTCTCAATTTTTTTTTAGGTACAACCACATGTGGTCTTTACAAAATGATAGAGTAGGTCCCTGGCCATCTACAACATTTTTCAATAGGGCCAACACTTTTTATTGCGAAATTTGTCAAAAATCTGTCAAAATGATGTTTCATTACCTTTTCACACATACCTCGCGATATCTCCGGAACTAAACAAGATATTTTCAACTTTTTTTTTAATTGGCAGAAAAAAACACGAGCGGAGATTACTGCGTTAGTTTCATTCGTATATAAAACCTAGTTTTTTTTGTAAAATTAGAGAAAACTGTAATCTTAACTTTTTTGCAGCACTATTTTCAGTGATCGAGAAACTTTTTTATTTCCCAAAATTTCACTAGGTAAGCTATCTGCGTACCAAATGAAGTTAAAGCTTCAAGGAAGTTTTTGAAACAATAATAACTATTCTAAGTATCATAGTTTTTGAGCAATAAATACGCAAACTTGAAAGTTTCTGCAGCTGCGTTCAATTATTGTGCTTTCTAACGAGCGCGACATCTCTCCGCTTACACATAATGCGACCTGTCTATTAGTCTATTCCTGAGAAATTTGGCCGATAACTTGATTCAGTTGCTAACAGTCTTTGTTTTAACTGCGGTTAGGTAGATATTATTTTGGATGTGTGTGTCTATTGAGATTTTTTGTGTACCTAAACGATGCATGGAGTGTTTATTTTGAGGTCAGACTTTGCAAGAAAAAGACAAACTTGTGACGAAAAATCCGAGGTTGAAAGGATTGAATACAATTTTATAAAATTATATATGCTGCAGAAAAAAGAAAAGACACTTGTGCTGAAAAGATTTGCATCAAAAGGAAGACATTCTAGGAGGGAAAGCTAAAGTAAAATTTCATACAACTTGCCGACAAACATTTATCAGTCCACAAAATATTGGATATGTTTCTCAAAGCAGTGAAACCGAAAACGCTTCATCGTCTCGGACAAGATATCCTAAAGACGGATTTAATATTCGGCAAATGTGTCTAATATGTAACAGATCTGGAAAGAAAGGCCAACAGCGCTTAACATCTGTGCAGACAGATTATACAAAAATATTTATGATTTTAAAGACCTAGAAAATATTCCCTTTTTATCACAAGATAAAGCATTGGAAGTTAGTACAAAATATATACTTCATTCGTATAGGAACAAAAACAAAAATATTGCTTCCTTGAATCAATTACGATGGTACTAACAACTAACAACGGACTCAAATCGCACATCTTCTGAGTTGCCTCCCACTGATCATGCTTTTACAGTGATGGGCAAATGTGTGGAGCCAAGTAAATATCTCTGGAATTATGAGATATATCAAAATGGAATTTGGAAGGTGGTTACTACAGTAGATTGTCTATTTGTTTTGATATTTTTCAACAATTTTGAACTTCCGGTTTCACCGGAAGTAATGTCGATTTTAAAATTTGCAATGGAACACCCTGTATATTATTTTAGTTTCTGATGAAACATTTTATTACGAATACAAAAATATCGGGTTCGATATCTTTTATTTCAATACCTACCGAGATATTAACAGAAAAGTAACTAAGGAAAGGAAAAATTTGATGGTAGCTAGTAGTCCATGAAATAGAGGAGTTCAGTCTAAGGTCAGTGTGGCCAACAAAAGGTGGTTTTTCTGACAAGAATGACAGTTAATGTCTACCCCTTAAAACATAAGATTTTTGCATGTTTTTCATCATTGCGAACATCTATATTGCTTTATTAAAATAATGAATACACCCCCGAAGCGTAAATCTTGGAATTTAAAATGACTTTTTAGCTGAATACACAGCACATCGGTGGCCAAAAATTCTAGGAACTCTTGGCATGGCACCATTTCATCTCTGTTATCTGTCACTAGTTATGTCAGATGTCAGTGGAAAAAGTAATTAGAAGAATAGAGATATACCTAACTAGAAATGCTACAAAAATCTAAGCGAAATGGACATACACAATTAAACGAATATCAACAAAAATAAATATAACTGACGTTTGACATCATCAGTGACAAGAAGTGAAATGGTGACTTGCCAAGAGTTTCTAGAATTTTTGACCACCGATGTGCTGTGTATTCAGCTAAGAAGTCATTTTAAATTCCAAGATTTACGCTTCGGGGGTGTATTCATTATTTTAATAAAGCAATATAGATGTTCGCAATGATAAAAAACATGCAAAAATCTTACGTTTTAAGGGGTAGACATTAACTGTCATTCTTGTCAGAAAAACTACTTTTTGTTGGCCACACTGACCTTAGACTGAACTCCTCTATTCATTGTAGAAGTGACAGTAGTTGTCAAAATAAGTTATTAGTGTTTGTATTTGAACGTAAAAAGATTGTATTCTTTTAATTTGATCGTAAAATGGCCAAATTAAGTGAAAAAGAAAGAATAGAAATATTAATGATGATTGGGTATGGGGAGAGGAAAAGGACGCTGAACAATTTTAGATTATTCGTTGTAAAATCGTTTGATACAAAGTGTAGATAACTGTTTAAGGTGCTGGGTTGTTTGATTAATTAAAAATTAGATCTTCTTGAATGAAGCGATTATGGACAATTCAACATTCTTTATTGTATGTATGAACACCACAAAATCTCAGTACATTGATCTCTTCAATTGAAAAATTCGAAGAAAAAATTAAAACAGTTTTTGTCTTGACAATGCGTGAATTCTAATCATTTTTTACTGTCACTGTCACTTATATATTTTACATAAACATCAAGTAGTTAAGGAATTTCTTGTGATGATAAAATGTTAAAAGGAAATAAGTAGTTAAAACTTGCAGAAAATTTTTGTGACAACATTTAAGTGGTGTGGTTGCAACGGTGGTTGATACATGATTCTCATCGTGAATTTAGTAAGGTACCTACTACGTACCTACTACGTGACTTGGCGTAAAGAAGGGATAAGTTGCGACGAAGTAAATAGTAATATTTTACTTTTTCTGTTCAAATGGCTGTGGAATTGATGGAATGGAATTGATGGATGAGGAAATGGTGAAAAGGTGGGATGTGTATGAGGGCGCGCTAAAAGGAGCGATAGGGAGCAGGAGAAATTGGGTGGACCGGAAATTTGGGGAGGTGAACTACTTCTTGTCGCAGGTGCTCACAGGGCATGGGTCGCGAGTGGGTTACCTCCACAAGATTGGGAAAAGAGAAACTGGAGTGTGCGAGAGATGTGAAGTGGAGGATGATGTGGGACATGTGTTTAGATGCTGGAAGAATGAGGAAGTTTTGAAGAAGTTAAACTGGTAGGCGGTGTAATGGGAAAATATGGTGGAGATTATGTTGAGGGGCGAGGAGGAATGGATGGAGATAAGTGGCGTAGTAGAGAGCATGATAAGGGAAAGAGAAGGACTAGCTATGGCATGAGAGAGGTAGGAGTGATAGAAGGAGGAAGATGAAGGAGAGTGTGTGAGGGACCGCCGCCCGTCTTGAAGTATGCTAGGGTAGTGATTCCAAGGCGGGAGTAACGGCGAGTTTGAGGTGGGTTTGGTTGGTAGGCATCTCCGTGGGGATGAGACCAACACTGTCTGGGTACTGGTTAAGGACCCAGTCGAACCCGAGTTTCCCATCTCGGCCCGAAATAAAAAAAAAGTAATGAAGATGTAGCTCAAATTGTTGCTATATCTTTGGAAGAAAATCCTCACTTATCCACTACCGACCTCGCCAATGTGCATGGAATTAGCCGTCGTTCAGTAGGAAGGATATTAAGGCGGGAAAAATATCATCCATACAAAATTCGCCTCGTTCAAGAACTATCCGAAGACGATTTCGACAGACGTTTACAATTTTGTGAAACGATGATGGATATTTGCAACCGTGATAATAATTTTATAAGAAATTTTCAGACGAGGCTACATTTTCTTCACGGTACGGTTAATTGACATAGCTGCCGCTACTGGGCGCAAAGTAATCCTCATTGGGTACAAGAGGCTCATACACAACATCCCCAAAAATTGAACGTTTGGGTCAGCATTTATAACAACAGAATCATGGGACCCTTCTTCTTACAAGAAATTTCAAACGGAGATAGGTATTTACAGCTCTTAGAGACACAAGTGATTCCGACATTGGAGGTAAATGGACAATTGCCAAATAATATCTGGTTTCAGCAGGATGGAGCACCACCCCATTACGCTCGCATTGTTCGAGATCATTTAGATAGGACTTTTCATCACAGATTGATTGGAAGAAGGGGTGCTTATGAATGGCCTGCACGGAGTCCCGATCTTAATCCACTAGACTATTTTCTGTGGGGTTATTTAAAGTCTAAGGTTTATGTTGATAGTCCAAATAATTTGCAAGAATCAGCTGCAACAATAACTCAAGAGATCCAGAGAATTCCACCAGAAGTAATAGCTAATGTTACTAGAGAATTTACAAACCGACTTGCCTTTTGTCAAGAAGTAAACGGTGCTCAGTTTGAACATCCAATACATTAATTTTAGTAAAGTCAAGTTTCAATGTTTTGAAAATCACTTAGTTTCAGTTAATAATTAAGATTATTTCTTTAATGGATATTTGATTTTTCCTTTCTCTAGTCACTTTTTTGTCAACAAAACTCTATTTAATCTGACTACATATTCCAGCGCCAGAGCTGGAATATGTATAGTCAGGAATGTAGACAAAGGAAACTTAAGGACAAGGGGTGGACAATTGATAGCTTATGCGGATGATTTAGTCTTGGTAGCAAAAAACAGAGGAATTATGAAAAAAATGTTTCAAGAAATTGTGGAAGAAGGTAAAAAAATGGGCCATAAAATAAATGAAACAAAAACAAAAATAATGACTGTAAACAAACACCTAATGAACAATGATAATAGCATCGGTGACTTCAAATTTGAAGAAGTTGATAAAATAAAATATTTAGGAGTTACAATAACCAACAATAGGGATGGAGAAATGGAATTTAAGGAGAAAATAATGGCAGCAAACAGAGTCTTCCAGGCAAATAAAAATTTATTAAGAAGTAAATTTCTAGGCAAAAATAATAAAATGAAAATTTATAAAACAATAATTAGACCAACAATAACGTATGGAGCTGAAGTTATGATAATGACAAAGAAACAACAAGACCTGAAAATTTTTGAACGGAAAATACTAAGAGTCATATTGGGACCCAAGAAAATAACTCAAAATGAATATAGGAAAAGTACAAATGAAGAACTGAAAAAAGACATCAAGAGGGGCATCATAAGTGTAATAAAAGAGCGAAGGTTAAAATGGTTGGGATATGTGTGGAGAGCAGGCCCAAACAGCACAATTTATGCGATGACTGAGTGGAAGCAAGTGGCAAAAGAAAAAGAGGGAGGCCAAAATCAACGTGGCTACAGGAGGTTGAAGATGACATACTGTCTAGGTATCCGAAACTGGAAGGCGAAAACAACCGACAGGAAACAGTGGAGGAACATAATTAAACTGATTTGAAAACTTGGAAATGGGGGCACAATCTCCCCCAAAAAATCTGGATCTAAAAAGCCTCTCCGGCTACTAAACCCCTCTTGGGGTACATAGTCACTATATTATATAGTTACTTTTCTGTTAATATCTCGGTGGGTATTGAAATAAAAGATATCAAACCCGATATTTTTGTATTCGTAATAAAATGTTTCATCAGAAACTAAAATAATATACAGGGTGCTCTATTGCGAATTTCAAAATCGACATTACTTCCGGTAAAACCGGAAGTTCAAAATTGTTAAAAATATGAAAGCAAATAGGAAAACTACTGTAGTATCCACCTTAATAATAATAATAATAATATCATTTATTTATCATAGATAATACACAAATCATTATAATATTAGAGTCAAATAATTACATCCTTTCAACATCTTTACTATAAATAAGTTAAGACAAGACCACAATATGAAATAACCAAATAAAAAAATAAATAAATAAATAAAATAAAATAAAATAAAAGTTAATACATTGAAACCGGTTACTTACAGGAGCTAGCTGTTTCGTTTTACGTAATTGATAAGGGTTCTCTTAAAGCTACTTAAACTCTTAATAGATTTAATTTCATGAGGTAGATTATTGAACTGAACCAATCCTTTATGGAACAAACTGTTCATTGAATTAGTCGTTCTATTAGTAGTAACATAAAAGCTAATGGAACTTGCAGCTCTAGTATCGTGTTGATGTATATTAGTAATTGGTATCAATCGAGAATTCAAATATTCAGGAAGTAAATTATTTATAATTTTGAAAATAAATGTCATTGTTTTAACGTAAAGGAACTGTTGGACGTTCAGCCAATTTAAAGTATTTAACATAAGTTGGATACTGGTGTATCTGTTGTACCCTAAAATAATTCTCATTGCCTTATTCTGAATTAGCTGCAGCCTATCGAAGCTTGAATTAGAACATCCTGTATATATAAGAGAACAACAATAATAAAAATGCGGTAATATAAGTGTATTGTATACTGTAACTTTTGTCAACATTGATAGGTAAGGTGATATTCGACGTAGAAAACCAACTTTTTTGCCAATTTTTCTACAAATATAATTTACATGATTATTAAACTTGAGTTCACTATCTAAAATAAATCCTAAATATTTTATTTCACTTACATTCTCTATTACATTACTATTTATTTTAATGGATAAATTTAGGGACTTAAACTGTTTCTGTACCATCAAGTTACCAATAAACATATATTTTGACTTTGTTTCATTTATCTTTAGCTTATTCATTTCAAACATTTTAGAAAGCAACAGCAGTTCACTATTCACAGTATCAAATACTTCATGTAAGTCATCACCATAATAGTATATTAATGTATCGTCTGCAAAAAGATGGATTTTACACTTATTTAAAACATTTCCCAAATCATTAACATACAGAATGAACAATAGTGGTCCCAGTACACTGCCTTGTGGTACTCCAACGCTATTCAATTCTGTGTTAGAGACTATACTACTAACCTTTGTAATCTGGTGCCTGCATGTCAGGTAACTCTCCAGCCAT
>CAJUYG010002055.1:0-25306 GCA_910591675.1 Galerucella calmariensis
AAGTTATTAAAGGTGGATACTTTTATCTGAAAAGCACTGTATAAATACTCTAAGAGCTCATCCATATCTCAAATGTGGTTGTATGAAATTGAACCAATGGTTCAATGAAACTTAAAGTCCAAACCACAAACATTCCCCCCCTTTTGGCATAGACCATTAGGTCAACAATTTAATTTTTAAGTAACTTCAAATATCTTATTTCTAATGTTTTTTCCATTTTTCTTTCCTCACCACTCAAATTATAATTTATCTGTTTAAAATATGTTTAAACATTTAAAAACTTTTGGCAACAACTCGTTGGTCTTTGGATTTCACATTTCATACAGCCTGATGATGGTAATATTGTACCGAAACTAGTAGCACACATTATAAGTGTCCTTTTTGAGGAACTTTCATTAAAATTTTGTGGTTTGGACTTTGAGTTTCATTGAACCATTGGTTTAATACTGTATAAATATGTTTATGAAAAACAGGTATTTATACAGAGTGTCCTCAAATATAGTTATCAGAGAAGTACTGCTTAGTAGTGTTTTTTTTTTTAAATAACTCTCTAAATATATACATTCGAATTTTGATTTGTTTTCATACTGAATAGATGATATTCAATGATATTGTAGGAAGCGCTCCATGATCGACATCATCACTACCTCGATCCACGACAAGGTAGCATCAAATGAGTGGCTGATGAAACATTGTTTCCAGAAACAGAAGGACTCATGATGAACATTCGAGACCAAGTAAATAATACCAACGATTACAAGAAATTTGTCATGAAAGATCCGAACATCGTGCCAGAGAGGTACAGGTATGAATTACCAAAACACAAGACAGCCTCACCAAACTGAGTCTCCACGAAAACACGTACATCGATCTGTAGAAGGCTGCAATTTCGAATACTTAACACTGCCCGTGAATTTCTAAATACATATGTAACTGTTGAGCCTGATCTCATTTGCATTTACACAAGCACCAGCAAGGGTTAAGCAAGTGTACACTCAAGATAATAAAAATAGTAATAAACGACATAAAGCGGTCAATATTTTCAGGCAGGTTTTTCCAATTATCCATTTCCAGTTTTTCTTGTCAATATATATTTATAATTCACATAGTGTTGCCAGGTACTTTTACTAGTTTCCAGCTCAGATTCACGCTCCTGTATAGTCTTAATGATACATTCAATATTTCTCTACCAGTCGTCAATCGTTTAGTTTTTTTTTTCATTGCCATCTGCAACATACACTCCTATCAGATACACGTAACGTCACCCTTTTGTAGACGCTTAATGCCTCGTCTACTCACGCAGCCAACCACAGATGCATTCTCGAAAGTGATTCCCATCAAGAAGCATCCATACCTACGACAAGTGCTCCACCGCTTCATAATTATGAAACCCCTGAAAAGTTGCCGCAGGATCTGAGACGTCGATAAAGACTCAAGGGGATTGTCACATATCCATTATACCAGGCGCGTCTGTCCATGATTTATGTTAGGAACTACGATTGATTGCGAGTTTGGTGTGACTGGAGGCAATGAGAGGAATGGTGAGGATTTCTGCTGATGTTGTTTTGATTGTCACATAATTGTTTTTTGATTGGGAGGTGGAAGAAATCCATCTTTGCTGTGCGAAATGATACGATTTTCGATAGGAGGATTATAATATTATGTGAAGATACACCGAGAGAACAGTTATTTATAGACAAATAAACTGATTTGTTTGACCCCCTTTGTTTAAAACTAACATTGCTTATTTATTATTATGAAGCCATATTAAAGTGGAAATATTGGAAAATTTTGATATAAAAAATTATATATTCCAGTGTAATTTCTTTAATGTAGAAAAATTTGTTTTCCTTCATGCACACCTTCATACAATTGTTCTTCGGAAACTATGAAAGTCTACGAAGCACAATATAAAATTTTGTTATAAAATGTAACAATGCTATTTGGGTAAAAATTGTTTTCATTACCCAGAAAAAAACCCAACATCTTCAATAATATCCCATCACTTTAAAACAACAAATTGATTATTCATAGTGAATCATTTGAAAGTTTTGCCAAAAATTTACATTTTTGAAATAAGCCTATAGATTATTAGCTTCGAATAAGATCTACTTTATACCAAAAATAAGTATTTCAGTATAATTGTACATTTATTTGTTACGAGAAAAAAAACTTATTCGCTAGAAATCACATATTTCTTCACCCGTAAGAAATCACATTAGACTACAAATTATGTGGCGATTGTAACAAAGAATTCTCACCCCACCCTTCCCTATTATTCAATAACAGTCACCACCTGTTTACGTTTGGCGTCAGTCTGCATGTGAAATTAGATCAGTTTTTGCAATTTCACCAATTATTTTGTTTTTGTGGAGTATGTGGTTAAAGTGCTCTGGACAAAAATAAGTTTAATAATAGAATGAATGAATTGTTAAACTCATGCGATTACAAGAATTGTGAGATATCTTTGAAGGTAAGGAAATAAATGAAAATTATATTCAAGTAGGTAGAAGTATCAATCAAGCGAAATGTACCTCACATTTCTCAATTAAACCTGTCAGATCTACTCCAAGAACTCCAAAAAACTACTATGGGGAAAGCATTGATGTGCACACTTAAGGATAGACAAGGTTATCTTGTGGATACCATTGTTGGTTATGTTTTAGATCATGTAGGTATGTTTAATATTAACAATGTATGATTTCTATTCTATAAATGTATGGTATCTATTTTAAAAATGTATAGTTTTTTTCAATAGATCAGAATATTCAGCAGCAAGTTTTTTATTCCTATCCTGCTCTTATACTAAACAGCATAAATGCAGCATTCAGTTACGTAGATTTATTCAAAATTATCAGATATTTTACTAAAGTTTGAAGAGGTCGAGTGTAATTCCTAACAGATTTTCCAAAAATTACACAGAGTGTGATTTGTTCGAGTACTATCTTTATGGTTTCAATGCACAACTGGTCCCGGTGGGTGGTGCTGCAATCAAGTTAATACTGAACTTCTAAACGGCCGAACCGATTTTAGTGATGCCATACCAAGAATATAAAATTAGTCAAATTGTAAAAAATGTCTGCACAAAAAATTGGAGGGTTGGATAATTTCCAGGAAGGTGTTTGTTTTATAAAGAAAAAACATGGGTTTCACGACCCAAAGTAGAATCAGTTTCACATAAGAAGAATCCACTAGCCTAAGACTGCATCTTCTATAATCTAGTGGGTTCTTCTTGTGTTAAACGGAGTCTACGTACCAATCTAATTTATTTTAATCGAAAATGATGATGAATATTCACACAAGGCCGATCATAGGACAATTACTTCAAAATACTGTTATATATTATTATGTCGCGTTCACCTCTATTCCAATTTATCCATGACTTCGTCCTTCCTTTTGCACGCCCTTTGTTCGTTTGTTAGATTTAAAGTTAAAGAAAGTTATAAAGACATAAAACATAAGAAAGCAATGAAAATATGGAGCGTCGGTAGTTTGTCAAATAACTAAGGGAAATCTCGGGCTTATGTAAATATAGTTAAAGGATATAAACACTTTTTACGAATTCTGACAAACATTTTTCCCGCTCCCCATGTTCATTTCAGATGTTTGGATAAAAAACTTCTGGCACCTACCTAAATGGAAAATTTATTTGTTTTGTTTCGGATTTCCTGTTTTCTTCATACACATCCTTTTCAAATAAAATAATTTTGTTTTAACGTATAAACGTGAAAATGTATAGCGATGCGTCTTTTTATCAGTGACATATTTTTTGTATGTCGAAAAATAACTTGGCTCTGCTGGTAAAAATGTTTCTTTTATGACAAGAAGTTTTAGGAATAAAAACTATTTTACACAAATAAAACCCAATGCATCTAAGACCGTGATGTTATAAACTGGAACTTTTCGACGATATTGCACCACAACTCCCTTAATGAGAGTATGCTCGAAAACAATGTATGTGTCTTCGTATTCAGTGACCCAGGTTGGTATAGAAATATAGCATTTATTGAAAAAGCAAATTCAGTAAGTAGTGTTTAATAAAAAATATTTTTCTCCGCCCTGTATTGTGAATAACGCATTTTGACAGTGTTTTCGAGGAATGGAGTAACAATAACCAAAATGTATATTATGTTACCGTAAATACCCGAAATCCGTTAATACGTGTAATAACTAGTGGGAACCCGAAATAACTAGAAATGTCGGTAATTTCGCGTTCTTACTAATAAAAACGCGTGATTACTACAAGGTCTAGGAAAATACCGAATTAAAACTTTTATTCGGCTATTTACTGAAATTTTCAGTTAGAACGCGTTCTTTCTAAGCACACAACAGTAAATAACCGAATTTTAAAATTTATGAATGCCTAAGATTAATATTGTAAGTAAGTGCGGTTGGTTTCAGTTAATTTATTGCACAAAAAAAAATTTACAGAACAAATGAAACATAGAACAAGCGAAATTCAAACAAAAGTGAACAATATAACTTAGCTTACTTATTATTGCAAGAGGTACTATTATGGCATTTTGAATTGCATAGAACATTATTTTTTTGCATTTGCATAATTTACTTTTACAATTTTTAGTGCATTCGCACATAAAAAAACCCTGGCTAGAACCAAAATTAGATGAAGCTGCTTGACGTAGAGAAATTTGTTTATCTTTCCTTATTAAATCAATCTCAATAAATTCTTGCTTGCAAATATCAAATTCGGATCTGGTATACAGATGATATATGACTCCATCTTTTGTACCTAACTGGTACATGTTGTCTTTGGTTTTCAGTAACACAACAGCTATTATATTTCTGAAAGCACCTTTTGCTTTATCCACATCAGGAATAGGTACCGTAACATTATCGCCAACGTTTGCAGGTGGATGTGTTTTATCACTGTAGCTTTTCATCTTTTTTGCCTGATGAATTAGCGATTGGCTTGCTTCTGACCTTACTACTTTTATATTGTCTTCTGTTTTACAATTCAAACAGAAGTCACGATCAATGCTAGTCGGTAAAATAGCACCACATTTGTTGCAAAAGCGTTCTTGTTCTTGATCTTCTTCTGGATCTTTTTCAGCAATGTCGTCTTCTGAATTTGAATCTTCTCTTTGAGTTTCTTCACTCATCGTGGTAACATCATTAACGACTTTTTCTAAATCCTCTTCCCGCTCTAAAGATGAAATAACCTCAGGAGGCAAAGACGATGTAGTCAATCCAACTCTAGGTTCGATGCCAAACATGGCCTTATATAGAGTTTGCCTTATGCCTGAATGATAGGCACGATTTTTCATAAAATGTACAAATGGTAAACCTTCTGATTCGCTCTGCATATCGATCAGATCTACTTGGCATCGGCTGTTTAAATCATTGTGTAAAATTGGTTTAGAAACCAATCCTCTTTTCTTCTTAGATTTCTTACTGTTGCAGACTTCGCACATCGACAGAAATAAATTTATCATTCTGGTAGTAATATTTGCATATTTTCTTGCTGTTTCTATTCGAAGTCGGTCCCGACCACCATGCCCAATTGCTACGTGAGCAGCTTCGATAACATCAAAGATTTCTTCAATTGGAAGGTAACATAATATTTCATCACTCTTGGATTTTGCTATAATATGCTGAACGCAACTTAATTCCATGATGTCAAAACGGTTTAAACGACGATACTGTAGGGTAGTTTTCTTTTTTGTCAGTTTAGCTTCTTTAATTTCTTGAAGTAGATTTTTGTAAGTTTCTTCATTCATAATAGTTATCGATTGTCTGTGAAAACGGGTTGTGAGTCATATCATCATCCTTGCATGTTGAAAATGTATGCCATATAAAACGTGTAAATATTCATGCATAATTATTGATAGTACAACTAGTTCAATTATGAACAGTACAAACTGAATTTGGATGAATGTTTTCTCGTCTTTTCTCAATTTGTATCACTCCATATTTAACCAAGTTTTCTGTTACTTTTGAAATACTTCTGCAGGAGACTCTTGGCTTTGCTATATTGTTGAAAATTTTATTTTTAACTCCCTTCTCATTGTCGACACTCTCCGTTACATGACTTTCCGCAATAATTGGAGATTTCCATCCGCCATGTCGCTTGACATCTAAGATATCAACTACAGTATTATGGGAGTGTCCCTTATACTTCTTAAGGTTTTTTAAGTATTAAAATGTAGCAATTTTATTTCGAATTGGAAAAATCTCCTTCTCAACAGGCTGATGGTTTAGACACTTTCCCTTTTGATATCGCATGAAGAAGCAAGGATTGAAATTCGTGATAAGTTTGATGGAGACTTCAAGACAGCAGATTTTTTGTGAGAGTACGAATTAAATTGCAGTATCAGTTTTTATTTGGCACCATTTCTTGAAGTATTGATACGTTGCTTCATACCTGTTTCTTAATTTTTATGGCAGCAGCACCACAGAAACGATATTTTTGCTGATTCTTATATATATTTAGTTGACTGTTATACAAATCAATAATTCCAATAAACTGACAGGTTTACGTTGTAGGTATATGAACAAAGCTTATAACGCTATAGAAACCAGTCCAAATGATTCATAATTTCATGCGGAAAGGATGGAATAGAATTATCAAAAATCCAAGAATTAGTTTTCCGGGGAAAAAAGAAGTTATATACTTCACGATATAAGTATTTTCACTAGTCTCGAACTTTATTTCCAGCCCTCACTATCGACTAGACAAAAACTTATCAATTCCATACACCAAGCTCCAAAATAACAAAAAAGAAACCAACCGTATGCAAGACATTCAAAGCGAATTATAGAAACCGAACGAAAAATAAATAATTTCCTTGGTAATTCTACTCGATGAGCATCCATTACATCGCGATATCTAGAAAATTACCTTTTTCGTGAGAATTAAACCGCCGATTGGCGGAACATAAGTATTTTAAAATTGAATCATTATCTAGGGCCATAAATTTCGGATGATTTATCGAACGAACGTAAGTTCATGCTAAATCGAAATTTATGAGTTTGAATTTGGTATGTGCGTCACTAACACTGTGAAGGAGGGTCAAAATTTATTTATCGCATCCGTCATCAGATTTAAAAACCTATCTGAAACGCTGGAAAATTGGATTTTATAAATAAAAACAAATTTTGTAAGTTAATTTCCAATCCTTTGTATTTATTATTTATTATACCACATTTTATAGTTACAGTGAGCCATTTCACTCAAAAATATTCAGAGTTTGAGATAATGTGTATTACTTATGTCAAAAAAGTTAGTAGGGTCAATGAGGCTGTTTAATAATATACAGGGTGATTCATTAAGAATGTCCAATCTCTGAACTGTAGATTCTAGACCTCAAAATATGATGATTCTGCTCAACATGCCTTATGCAAATATTGCTAGTTTCCGAGATACGGGGTGTTTTAAGTTTAAATTTAAATTTTCTCAAAATTTTTTTATGTTTTCACAATTTCTCTTTGAAAATTGGCAATTTTACGTTTTTCGGCATGAGGAATCATAATTTGCACTCCAATTTAACATTGCTAATAGAGGGCGCTAGTTACACTTGTTTGTATTAATTAAATCAAAGTAAACTTTGTTTGGGCTAAGCTTACAACTAAAATAATAAAAAGATATTAAAAAGCGTTCTACAAAAAAGAGTTACTCTTCTTTGATTCGTGTAACTCAATTGGTTATCGAGTTATTTGCTTCTAAAAAGTTCAATAAATTTTAATTTTTTCATAAAAAATTTTATTATTTTTTAAATGTAACAATAACAAATTTGTGAACAAAAATTAAAACTTCAAAGCAAATGCTCAAAATGCCCACCATTTACTTCAATACACTTTATGATCCGCTTTCTTAAAGATCTCTTAATATCTCTTAATATATGAACTTCAGTCACATTTTTGACATACCACATTAGGCACAATTAGATGGGCAACCAGTTTCACTTCAAATGACTTAGCTCTCTCTGCACTATAACATAAACTCCAAAATTATAAGCTATACTGAAGTGACCTCACAAAAATATGACTTAACCCCTTTTACCCTCCCAGTAGCGAATTATTTCCACAATCTCCTTTAACAAGCTTTTGTATGGTAAATGACTAGTACTTTTTCGACACCAAGTTCGGTGAATATTCTGGTTCATAACCTTGCTTCGTTCATAGTTAACGTTCATTAATCACGCATTCTCCACTCCATTTTCCCCCACCATTCCCCAGGAGAATACTCCTCTGTGTATGTATTCACTAAACATTTTAAAGATGTTGTAGTGGAAGACCTATAGTAAGATAGTTACAATAAAACAGTACTTGGATAGGTGACCACTGGAAAAACACAATCATAGATCCTGTACAGCCTGCAGCGAAACACTTAAGACTACTAGCACAGCTCACAGGCATCATACAATGAGCACGAAGTATAATATAGATATGCCGCAGTCTATCGAAGGAGACGTAAATAAAATACGAAGTCCTGAGTCCATGGATGTTGAGCTCGATAAAGATCCCCAACACTGTTTGGATCATTGGTGAGTATGGCATAATTTCCGGTAAGGGGTGACTAGATTCAATCGCTGTAATGGATAGACGTTAAATAGCAAAAGACAACAAATTAAAGTTGTCTTTATCTGAAAAAAATGTTTTTTTTTTAAGTCGAGCTCCATAGTATTATGTCAAAGTCCAGTGACTAATAAGAAAATAATGTTTTCACCAACGTACGTAACCTGGCAAATCAAAAGTTAATAGAAAATATAATTTGAAACTTGATAGTCTAGGTCAGATTTATTCCAACTTATGTTATATGAGTTTTGATTAAATCTTCATGTTACAGACTTAACAATTTAAAATTGAAATGAAATATTACATGACAGTTGTTTTGCACAGCTTTTGAATGCATTCTACAGGATCTACCCTCAAAAGATCTCGCCCTTTTCTTAGGCAGTATGAATCTAGGTATCTAGGTATAGTGTTCAATGGCTTATTTAAGTCACACGATAAGTTTTTGAGCTGCTAGGTGCAATATAACATTAAACATCTACCCCAATGCATACAATCTTGTGGTGAACAGAAAGTTACACGTTCACGTCCTTCGCATGTCGCTTGTTGTGTAGTCAAAATGCGAGAATACATTGAATTTAATATTTCAAATTTCAAGAAGAATTTCAATAATTTCCATGCTAAAAAACGTTTGTATCAAAAATGAGGTGTTAATGTCATTATATTTGAGTAAAACCTGCAAAACTAATTGGAAGTGAAAGTTATTAAATGTGAAGGTGGTCAAAATGAGATCATTAGAGTCGTTAAGAGGTTCAATGTGGTGATAAACTTAACAAAAATATGATGTTTTCTCAATGTTAATAGTTAGTGGGGGACAAAATTATAATGGGGAATCAATTACCTCAATTTTTTTATTCTCACAAGGTCGTTATGTCGATTTGAACATTCAACTCTTTGATGCTTTGAATAGTTAGTTATAGTTTTAGAACACTGTAGAAATAACAGATAGTCATAGTTTCATTTTAAATACTTTTTGACTTATCCTGTAGGCAATTATCGATATTTTGGAACATAAATCACTTCCTAACTAATGCATCATGGGTGACGATTTTTTCATGATGAAAAAATGTTCCTAACGGAATGTCACTTATGTAAAACCGCTACTTTCCATCTTCAACGTCTTTTATCAAAGTCTGGTCATATGACTGAAATGTACTCATAAACACTTTTGTTCACGAGATCATTCTCCACAAGATATGGACAATTCAAAAAATAGTCCAGATCCATTTTTCATGAAGGGAAGGAATGCTTTTGTCATCAAGTAATTTCGTTGATTTTGATATGCAGCAAACAAATTAGTTTGGTATACTCTTTTATTAATATTCCTACAGTAAAAAATGCTTTGTTTCTCGACGGTTAATTAGCATATGCCGACAATGCCTGAAAAAAGGGATGGATAGGAACGCATGTGGAATGTATCTGCTTTGACAGACCTTGTTGATTGTTGAAAGATGAAAGCTATATACTCCCGGTCATAATTTTACCGACAAAGTTGTCAGCTCATCATTTTTTCGAATAAGACTTGAAAGAGTATTGTTTTTTCATTTCTAGGACTGACAATCATGTGTTTATGAGAGAGTGAAATTTTCGCGGAAATGGTCACAAAAACCCTTATCGTATCATGAGTTAGGTTGGGTTAGATTATAAGAGAGTGGGTATGTTCAACCCTCCACCTCGACCTATGTGGGACTGCTGTGGCTATATTCCCCCAAACAATTCCAGATTCTTAACGAATTAGAATAAGGCAAGAAGTGGTATGAATGAAAATGAGCAAGTAATTAATACTCAATAATTTGAAGTTGATAGGTATAAATAAAAATCAGGAACAAATACTTGGTCAAGTATGTAAATCCAGTGAGTCCAGTTTTCTCATGTTCAAGGAAATGTTATTGCTCTCTATAGTTTTGGAGTCTGATGACCACCAGACACCAATTTGACTTTGGCAGTGCTTTTGCTTTTTGCTAAAAATACTGAAAATCTACAGAAAGTGGGGAAAATGTATATTACGGCACTCTGTCAATTCGAACTCAATTGAATCCACACCCATTAGAGATGCTAGATACCACCACAAATCTACTGTAGCAGCGGTGTGATAGTTGAGTACAAGCTGCCGTTGGAGTCTCACATTATTTGTATATTTGTATATGTACGAAAGTTTTTCATCATCCTTCAATTTCACAGATTTTAGGGTAGATGGTTATAATATATTCTGCTGTTGCGACAAGACTTCTGATGCGGCTATTGGTGTTGTCCAGTTCACGTATATTATTTGGCATATTTTTGATGTGAGCTCGTTTTTAATGGAACTTCATACAAAATAATCTATGAGGTTCAAACATGAGGATCGAGGAGGCCATTTTGTTAGATAACGTAGGTCATCCATAACAACTACTTGCTGACATTAGAGACTTTTAGCTTGTCTTGAATTTCTCACGTATCCGTATACGTAACGAACTACGCATGTGTAGACCCGTTACGTCTCAGCCGATACGATGCGTTGAACGTATTGTTACGTACCCTACTCCGTATACTTAAACGTATCCCTATCCCGACCAAAGTCAGTATTCCGTGCTATTTGTGCTATATTACATCATCTACCTCGTCTAGCAGCAATGGATTATTTAATATCACCCCATTTTACGTTTTACAAAAATATAAAAAGGTAAAATAAAAAAACGTTGAGGTTATACAATTAGAAACAGAACGAAGCGATATGTTTTCTGCTAAAAAGGCTTTCTTGACAATTTCTTTACGTCACCGTAACTCCAATACGGATTCGGATACGGATACGTGTAAAAACTTATGACCAGCTGAAAGTGTCTATTATTATTCTTTGGTATAAGTAGATCCTGACAAACTTACATTTCCATAAATGTTTTCGTGGTCCACGGTTTGATATGTCTTCCGCAAAGTTTATTTGGTTCGATGGAGTCATCTTCAAAATATGTCATTTCTTCAATATTCCCAGGAAACCAGACAATCAATTCGCGGAAAAGTATTTTTTGGCAGTCTGATACGGCTTTGCTTTTCTCATAATTGACGATTGCATTATTTCAAAATTGTGGACTACCTATTCCATTCGAAAATCTGACAACATTGTATCTTTCCTGACACTGTAAACGTAGACTCTTGGTATGTTTTGAATTGTTTAGAATTGCTAATGAATCAACGTAGGGTTAACCACTTTTTGTTAAAGTAATTACACCGCGCCACTACAGTGTCCATACTAAAACGGTACTGGTTACATGAAATCTGTCTCGAAATGTTAATTGGACTAGTATTTACTTATTACCAAAATACCATTTTACGTTAATTGAAAGACCGCATAATTCGACGGTAGGTATTTCTAAATAGAACGATTCTAAATTACATGTGATGTTTGTTATGCAATTTAGCCACTATTTTAAATAGTTAATGAAAAATTGCTAAATTGATGTGAAGCAAGTTTTTCCACTTTTGGAAATGTTCCGATTTAATTTCTTTCTATTTGCTATTGAGATTCCATCCTGAAAAACCGCTATGGAATGGTTCTAAATCCATCCACTGTAATCGCTGAAAATCTTTTCTCAAACCTTGACACAAGAATTCCACTTCTATAGGTTCTGTATCTGTGGAGTAGGGAGAGTGAGTGTAGGCTCACAGCACTTAGGCCACATGTGACACATCACTAGGAGACATCTCTTCTATACCGGCAGGTGTAGGCCAAGACTCACCGAACACACACTCTCTTATCGCCGATAACTCCGGACACTCGCGTAAGACAGTTTCATCTTCCTGTTCACACATCCTGCATAGAGATGTATCTACTAGCCCCATAGTATGAAGGTGTTTCCTTAGTTGACATTGTCTACTGTTAAACGTAGGTTTTCCCTGGTCATCGCCAAATATTTCTTCGGCGCCAGCTTCCCAGGGTAATCTAAGCAAGACTGCATCCTTTGATTCCATCCTATCTTTTAAGGTTTGGATAGTTCCGCAATTGTCGTTAGGCCGTAGGTGTCACTGGGTCTTTAAATTTTTATTCCAGCCGCTTCCCTGGCTAAAGAATCGGCAATACCATCACCTTTACTCCTGTCGTGCCGTTAACCCATCTCAGGATAATATTGTTATCTGCCGAGGCGTTAGCTAAATCTTGGTGGAACCCTAGTACTAGCCCCGATATAACACGTTGTCTGTTCAAGGCTAATAAGGCTTGTCTACTTTTATTGCCACAAATTCCTTTTCTGGCCAGTTCTTTTGCGGCAATTAGGATACCAGCTATATGTTAGTCTAAGTCCGTTTTGCGGCCATAGCTACCAGGCCAGTTTCGACAAATCTGCAGCTAGCGTTTCAGGTGGATGGGTTTGAAGCCTCATTCATTTTCCTATTCAAGATCATCCTATAAACTTTAACTTCTCTAGGTTTGTCTGTTTTATAAACAGACGGTTGACAAACAGAGTTCATTTAACCAATGATATGTTTTGTAGTTTTCACTTATTTAATCCAAGGAAAACTTCATTCTTTGCCAATTAGTTTAAACAGTTGAGAAAAACTAAACAGCTTCAAATTAACATTTGGCCAAATTTGGAGTTCCTCGACCTTTAATATTTTTTACCAAGAGTAGATTTCAAATCACACTCAAATCAGTTCAAAGGTATTACTCAATTTGTAAGCAGTGATCCTGTATATCAATCAATAGGTTTAATAAGATTACACTGTTATATCCTAATTTAAATAGAACGACCTTCTTGACAAACTGATAAATCTGCTATTTGCGTGACATCGTCCCATTTGCCAAAATTAACGTTCGTCGATTTAAAGCCGTTCAATATCAAATTTCCGTAATTCGAACTTAAGAACTAATTACACGCTCTGCCTTATCTAGTCTAAGAACCAGCTTAGGTCGTTTAAATGTACCTGTTATACTCGATAGAATTGTCATATAATTTTATTTCGAGTACAGTAGTCCAATCGCTAATGGTTAAGTTCCAACAAAATGGCGTTGTCATGAAATAATCAGCAAAAAATCTGATGCAAACATCGACGAAGTAATTTCCCAAATGGATTTCCGATTTTTGCGTTTTCATAACTCTCAATACAATGAATAAAAATGTATTCGCGGTTAATTGGAATGATGAATCACGGATCTGTCACGGCATGAGTTAAAGATTTGGTATGAAGTATGATGGATACCTACAGTATAAAAATAACGGCGTATATAAATTGCAGGGAAATTATCATCATAAACGAGCTCAATGAATTGTATAAATGTAGATTATTCTTTATGATTGATGAGGACTATGCAGGTGTATATATATATATATATACATATATTATGTATAATGTATTTTAGCTGCTTATATTTTCATTTGTAGCAGCATGTAGGATTACATATTAAGTCAATAAAATTGTGGAGATTTAATAGTTCTATGAATAGGATAGTTCCAGTTGCAGTGTGTTATACGAGATTGACTATTGGAGAAGTATTGCTTGGTATTCCATATGAATTTTTTGAGGATTTGTAAGTATGTGTAGTAATGGTTTGAAAATAGTTAATAATATTATAAACACTGTGGTTCACTCGAAGATCACGAAGCAAACGTCTTAACTGCTGGGCTTATTTAAGAAGGCTGTAAGGAGCTTTGAACACCTTTCCAAGTTTCAAGGCACCAGGAGACGATGGGATTATCCCTGCTAGGGCAGGGCAAAATTATACCACATTCAGATAGAAATAGTCGAAACAGTTTGAAACTGTGTGAAGGGCAGTATTCAGATTCATTACAAAATCCTCCAGATCAGTCCAAAATTGTTTGAAACGATGGAGACAATTATTCAAGAGCTAACATTCTAGATAATGATATCCAAGATACATTAGATAACCAAGAAACTGTGGCAAGAGTATCAGAAACAAGGACGAGTGGAAACATAATCTCCATTTGGAAGAAATTTGATACGGAATTAATCAACAAAAAGAATCCCAACACTATTATTAGACTTGAAATGAATTTAATTCAATGGCGTGCAGATGGGTGTGAAGTATTAAAAGGAAATAGGTTGAGAGTGAGCGGTTATAGAATTAAACAATCTGAAAGCTTGAGAAAATAAGTATCTAGCAAGCGGAAACGGAAATTCGCACAATAAGAAAGTTTTCCCAGCTCAATATTGTTAAAAGATATAATAAGTTAAGGATTATTATTATAACAAATTGTCAAGCAGCCATTGAAGCGCTGAGTTCTTAAGTAATCAGTTAGAAATGATTCGGGAATGCCTGGAAAACACAATTAACAAGGCAAGAACAGCATCGTTACCTTACTGTGGGTTTCAGGACACGCTGGAATAGGAAGAAGTGACATATCAGATAAAGTAGCGAAGAGGGGAGCTGGAACACTTTCACGGTAGTAGCTGTAATGCTATTTTTAGAGAGATGGAGAAGATCTGACTACTTGAAATATCTGGTAGGGCTGGGTATGAGAAAGGATCTTCCTGGAAAACTACAGCTAGGTGAGAACAAATTATTGCTCGATCCAGACTTTCGACAAGTGGCCCAACAAGACACCATTGCCCAAATTGTGAGGTCTGAGAAGTCTATAGAATCATTTCATTCAAGTTCAACGGTAAGCTTGATATTGTTATAAATTGATATGAAAGGGAAGCTAGCTAAAGTGCCCTTATTTCTTACAAAAGTAGTATTTAGAAATCATTTTTCATATCAGGTATCAATGAAAATGTATGCTTGTAGGGAGCTGAGGTTGTTGCCCATAATCAATCAACCCGCACAAAAAAAAACGAGTTGACCGACCACTACAAAATGCAAGGAAAAAACCAATTGGGGTCGATTAATTATATCATTAGGAACAAAAAACCTTAATAACACTTTTTTGTCCGGATGGTCAGTCATTTGTTATTAACCAAAAACCTGCAAAATTACGGAAAATAAGAAAATCGTTACGTCAATCATTTCTTAAGGTAGAATGGATTAAAATAAACTTTTTTTGACTCTTGATATTTTTTCGAGAAATGCTTTGTTTCCAAGTTATCGGCAATTTCAAAGTCAAAATTCGACCGAAATATGCATTTTTCGAAAAAAAATTTCTCGACTTCTACCACAGCTTTTTCAAATTTTAAAAATGCAAATTACTCGTGAAAACATATACTATTAGATGGTATTTTTTATTTTCTTGCTACATTCATTTACCCTGTCGAATTCGTCATACCAAATTCGCGAAATTTACGGATTCCAATGCGGATTTGCCGTGACGGAGTGCGTAGCGTGTACTTATTTGCGGAACTATTTTTCGATTAATATAATGTTAATTATAATACTATTTTTTGGATATCGTTAATTTTTGCCTATCGTCAATTTTTGTCTACACTAATGACGAAAGATGTTCTTGTTTATCTTAAGGTTTTCCATGTTGCGAACTATGTGCGTGTTCTACAATTTGCAATAATCAAAATATTTTCCGATTAATAATGTTAATTATAATACGTTTTTTTTGCTATCGTTAATGTTTTATTAATTTCTGCTACAAAATATATGTTATAAAAATTATTAAGCTATTAATGTTAAATTAAAATGAGATTTATTTCAAAATAAACAAACTGATTTATCCACATAAGATTTACATTTGAATATGAACATCTGTTTTAATAGAGTTACATATAATCTTCAACCTCTTCTTCATCGTTTGAGTCTATGATCGTTTGAAGTGTTTTGATTATTGCAAATTGTAGAACACGCACATAGTTCGCAACATGGAAAACCTTGAGATAAACAAGAACATCTTCCGTCATCAGTGTAGACAAAAATTAACGATAGCCAAAAAATACGTATTATAATTAACATTATTGATCGAAAAATAGTTCCGCAAATCAGTACACGTTACGCACTCCGTCACGGCAAATCCGCCTTGGAATCCGTAAATTTCGCGAATTTGGTATGACGAATTCGACAAGGTTAATGAAGCAAGCAAGCAAGAAAATAAAAAATACCATCTAATAGTATATGTTTCCACGAGTAATTTGCATTTTGGAAATTTGAAAAAGCTGTGGTAGAAGCCGAGAAAATTTTCTTCGAAAAATCCATTTTTCTATCGATTTTTGACTTTGAATTGCGGATAACTTGAAAACAAAGCATTTTCCGAAAAAATATCAAGAGTCGAAAAGTGTTCATTTTTATCCATTTTACCTTAAGAAATGATAAGCGTAACGATTTTTTCATTTTCCGTAATTCTGCAAGTTTTTGGTTAATAACAAATGACTGACCATCGGGACAAAAAAAGTGTTATTGAGTTTTTTTGTTCCTTATAATATAATTAATCGATCCCAATTGGTTTTCTCCTTGCGTCTTGTAGTGGTCGGTCAACTCGTTTTTTCGTGCATCTTTTTAGGGGTGCACCGCTCGCCTAATAACAAGCCTCTGCATTGAAATGGAAATAATTTTGATTTGAACACACTCAATAATGTTGAGATATTAGAATAAATTACAGGATTAACATCATTGAACATGAGCAAGTTATTAAACAACTCTATACATATGTATCCCTAAGCAGTATCCGTATAAAAATCACGTTTTTTTCCTCATTCAACAAAATACCAACCTTTTATCCGAAGATACATCTTTCGCATTCTTTTTACCATAACTTGAGAGAGAGAGAGATCTCTCCGGTACATGAAAGAGGAAAGTCGCTATAATGGTTCGAATTTAAACGACTAACCCTAAACGTCTTTATTGATTTCGAAATGATATTTTCATGTAGCTGATAGTTCCTAAAGTGCATCGAAATATCATAAAACGGCTTTACGACAAAAACCATTTTGTTATATAATCCACTGCGAAATAATGGTAGTAAATTGTGAATGAGATAAAATGACAAAGCCAGGGCAATTTTTTTATTAGGATTTAATATTTTGTCGTTCTATATTAACCTCAAAATCGATGGATGAATTTTGTCCCATATTTTCATCCACCATAAAATTATTTTTATACATGGTATAAGAAATACAAAATTTTTCTACTACATAGAGAGTCATTTAACTGTATTAAAACATTTGGTTGCAGAATAGTGTAAAGAAATGAGCATCGTATAATAAAAATATGTTCAAAGCTTAAATTTTTCAATTTTTTCAATTATATAAGTAATGGGAAGCTTAACAAAAGTATCAAATAACAAAAACGTGTCACATCTCATAACTTTATATTGCATAAAAACATCTATGGTCAATAAAACACATTTCAAGCGGTTGTAAATGCGCTACATCATTATAGTAAAGTCGGTTTAAGTGTGTAAATTTTTCTGTTTTGTTTATAACAATATCAAATTGACCGAAGTACTTGAACAAAAGGATTCAGACTTTACGGACCTCACAATTTTATATATAAAAAATTTCTATATTTCATCAACCATTACATACAGACATCACAATTCATAATAGTTCGGTCCACCCATTCAGTTATAAATTAGCAACTTTCAATAGTATGATACACAGACTTTTGAATACTATTAATCACAATAAAGAACCAAGTACCTATTATTTGAAAAATAATTAACAATATCAAGAATATGAAGATACTGAACCAGACTTTGAAACAAGTATTCCTTCACTGGTTCAGTACGAGATTTACCCACATCAGAGCGTAGAGAAACGGCACCAACGGAAAAAAAACCTCAGATGTTTGTATCCTGTTGTAATAGTACTGGACAGATATCCAGGGAACTTAACATTTCGCGCAAACATCCGTAATGAGAATTTCACGTGGAAAATTTCTCAAGTAATGTCATCGCAAAACATAAGGCCATTTTTTTTATTAATAGAAACGTAAATCGGCATAATTGTAGATGTATATATAGCAATTCTTATTGGATGCGTGGTTCCACATCCAATGTCCACAAAAACGAATGTATGGGCTGGAATAATAGTCGTTAATAGTGTTACCTTCTTCATTGAGAAAAACTCAAGTGGCATACTTAGATTTATTGAAAAATAATACTTGAGTTTTCTCAATTCTTTTTCAATGTAGAAATTTTATCATTGGAAAATTCCAGATAATTACAATTTCAATACTGCAAGAAGATGATTCTTCACCTCATTATTGGCATGTGGTGAGGAAATATCTAAATAATGTGTTTCCCAGACGATGGATTGGCAGATGTGGTTTCATTGAATGGCTTCCGCTACCACCCTACTTGTATGATTTATACTATTTCCTGTGGTTCCACTGTCTATATACTAAAATCTGCTAGGATTGAGAGATAGGATAACCACAGAGATAGGAAAAATTGAGCAGTCCAGGATGTTGCAGAATGTACATATTACAGTTGTTTGAATCGCAAGATTTGTTATATTGGAATTGACCGACAACATCTTGAGCATCTGCTGTAATATTCCCAACTGTTCCACCACTTGGATGCCTCTAGCAGAAAACAAACATTTATAGATTTGTCTTCAGTTGCTGTAGGTTTTCTGCGCTATGATTATAATAAATATTTCAAACCCCCTACTGATGCACTGACAGACTTTTTCATAATATTTATTAAAGAATATTCATATCAAACGACTTCATTTCATCATTACTATCAAAATATATTAGGTATTTTAACTCCGGCGAAGATTATGTAAATGTGGCCGTAACTCCGAAATTATGGTATCAAGCTAAGGTAGAGGGAACACTACATGAAAAATATTCAGTATTTCTCAAGTATTCCGAAAGGTGGAAAATATACATGGTGATCTATTTGAAATAACAAAGTTCATTATTACTCCTGGGAAAGGGAAGATCCAGCAACAATGTAAATACCAACATAACATCAGGCGCATTATACAAGACCATTGCATAGCAAAATCTATGAAAATTGTGTGATCCGTTTCTGAGATAATTGAGGCGTTCCATACTTCAAACTTACTGTGTATTTTTGCAGCTCTTCACCAACCCTTCGATTTATTTAGTTAATGATAATACACTCTTATCCACCCAAAAGAATAAAATTCCGAAAAATGATCACAAAATTTTAACCGAAAACAAGCAATCATGTAAATTCACAAATTACCATTAGTTCCCAGTGATTTTCTAACAAACTAGGCATCCATAGAAAAGAGATATCCGCAGATTCACAATCTGTATAATCCCCATTTAAAAAATCAATTATAACTTTTCTCGAAACTTGGGTATAAAGGAGCATCTGGTGTAGTTAAATTTGAAAAGTGTTTATTCAACTAGATATCAATTTGAAATTTTCCTATTTCCACTTTACATGCAATCGTTACATCGATACCAGATTATGTTTTGTATTTTATCAATAAATAATCTGACAAAATGAAACCAAGGGTATGTTTGTATTGTTTAACGGACCTCACTTAATATAGTGGGAATTCGACCATATTGCTTAATAATTTCTGTTAACGGTTTGTAATTTATTTCGGATTATAACGTTGTATTAATCACCGTTGTAGATTATACAATATCACTTTGATATTACCGGTGAGAGGTTGATATGTTAAGCGCTCACTTTTCAATTAAAATAAAGTGTGGAACAGCCAAATGAAATAAATTCGATAACGAATAAATGAGGGCCTGTTGGGACATGGCGATTTGTAGGTATTTTTAAATACAAAGAGGGGGACTGAAATACCTTTCTGGGGGCCTGAACCCTTTTACAGAATCAGCCCCAATGTAATATTGGAAGAAATAAGTAAAGCCGAGAAAAAGAGAAGATCTGACCATTGGAAAGATCTAGTAGGGCTTATACAATCAAAGACTCTTCTGGGTGACTACAACCTGCTGAGATTAAAGGAATGCATAGATAAGTCAGAGTGAAACTGCGCTAAGAGTTTTAACAGGGATCCTAACGGGACATTGTCGCCTGAATGGGCACCTGAAAGAGCTCAAAATAGTGGAGGAAGAAGAATGCAGATTTTGTGGAATGGAAGAAGAAACCTCCATCCACATACTTTCCAACTGCACAGCACTTCAGAATCCTAGAGCACAGCACCTAGGAGATTACTGGATAGAAGAGGAACATTTGCGTAAGTTGAAGCCTGCAGACATCCTAAAATTCCTCTGGGAAATAGGACTAAAGGAACTACTAGTTTCTGAGACTCTCCTCAGAAACTGAGTAAAAGTAAGGGGGCACAATAGATCTTTCAGGTCTCAGTGAATGTCACCTCAAAACACACACATACATACAAATACAATTTTTCCTCGAAAAATAATTATATAGGGTGTGTTATGTGACAGTGATCAATATCAGCTTTCTTTTTTTGAATAATAACAATAGTTTCTTTATCTTTTTCTTTCAATTTATAATATATTTTCAAACCTAAAAGGAAATAATAAATGTGAATAACAAATCATGGAGTTCCAAACTTCATGATTTATAGGAATAAAATTCATACTGGTAATTCATACCAAATCACTAAAACTTACCTGCTAACTGACAATACAAACTTGTAAACCTCAATTACGTGAGTATTTTGGAAGGGGCTCCTGAACATTGTTAATCTATTACCTATAACATTTTTTGATGGAAGATTCCATCATTTATTTGTATCATCTTATTTTTTCTCATGGAACATCTTGATAATCGGGAGATAACCTACACTGTTCGCTTTCGGAAAACACTCCGAACTCACTAAGATAAGTAAAGAGGTTGTCTCGTGCTTATGGTCGTGAAAAGGTAGCACTGTTACAATATTTCAAGCTGAGGCTAAATTCAATTTAAAGTGTTTCGTTCACATATTATGTTTCCTTTTAACATGGTAAATCTATTTAAAAACACAGTTTTAATAGTGCAGTCATGAATAATGTTCTACACATTTTGGGAACGAAGCCCGAAATAGTATGTATCTCCGAAAGTTTGTCTGGAGCAAACTGGAATAAAAGATGTACAAACTTAACAGATTGAAATCTGACCGAACTAGCTTCCATACAATGTTGATAACTAAAGAGACGGCGACAAAGTCGAAATATGAAAAAAGTTTGTTCATAGGGAAGTGAAAATTTTAAGATAGTGGTTTTAAGATTCGGTAAATCATAGTACGTAGAAGAGTATGTCCTAATAGAAATTGACGCTTTCCTCCATACTTCCTAATACTCATCCTGAATGGAGCAACGAGCGTATTAAAAAACTCCCCAGTTAACTAACCTAGAACATCATTTTTTTAAATTTTTTTTTTTTCCAAATTAAGTATCACGTATGTGCCGTTTGGCCAAACTATTAGGATCTTATTCTCGAAAAACGACCGTAGCAGATTCGCTTCATTACTTTTTTCCTCAATTTAAAACAAGGCTTCCGCCCTTTTCCTCACGTTCCTGTTTTCGTATACTTTATATTCTAATCGTCGCCCTGTCATCTCCCTCTTCGCAGCCAACTTCCTTCACCACGCAAGGTTAAGCGATTATAACATGTTACTCTATTAACAATTTTATTCGATTTCCAATTCCAATATTTTATTTCAACCAAAGAATCCATCAGTGAAAAATATTTTCCCTCCTTGCATATTGCTCAGCTTCTTATGATGATTGTAGAAAATATTGACATTTATTTCACAGTTCCATGTTCCATGTTAATCGAAATGTGCAAAAAAAAATTTGATCTTGATCTGGTGTAAAATAAGAATACTCCAGAAACATCCGATACAAATTTTCCATTACCCTGGAATATTATGCACAAAGGAAACCTCACTCCCTGAAAATTCATCAGATGCTAGAGATGATGACTGCCCGATTAGTTTTTGCAAACTGGCTACTGGAGAAAAAGAACCAAAATTCCCTTTTTTTTAAATTTTTTTTTGCCTTGCTACTTTTTCTGCAAACAGAATTCACAATTCACATAATTCACTTAATTCACCTAATGAACTTTGTCCACGACCACCTAATAATAAGTCAATATTTTACCTCCTAACTAAAGGTATATGGTACCCATATATCAACTGTCGTGAATTATGGTTCATAATACACTGTAGTGTATTCTGGTTCATAATACACGACTAGAGATGGTGGTACAATATGGAATAAACTATTAAATCTGTGTATTTTGTTCAGGAAATTTGTTTCTGACATATATCGTATCTATAAAATATTGTAATTTTTAGTATTGATACTTTTCATAACGATATTTTCTAATATCAAGTATTCCAAAACAATATATTTATAACGGTACGTTGTATTGATACTTTCTACAGTATCGCCCATCTCTATATATGTCAAATTATTTGAAGTAGCTGCCACAACATTTTGAGGTTAGTAATATGCCAAATCGCTACTGACTTTTATTTATTAATAAATAAATTAAGTGTCGTGGATAAAGTATAGTATTCTACTCGCAATTTATGGCCATAATTCACTTGGGTGACTTGCGCCCCTCGCCTGCGGCTCGTGACGCAAACGTCACCCATCGTGAATTATGGCTATCATAAATTGCTCGTTTAATAATATACTATTATTCTAAAATAATCGCAGCAGAAATTTAACGAATATTTCTAGATAACTGCTCATTTTAGTCGACTAGTATGTCTAAGGGCGAGTTGTACCAAACACTTGAAGTCGGTTTATTGATAACTGATGTTTAGACTGTGGCTGATTGATGTAATTATTATCAACAATTACATCAGTCTAAACATCAGTCATCACTAAACCAAGTTTAGGTGTTTGGTACAACTCGCCCTAATCCTTGACACTACGTATAAAAATCGATCGCCCGATTAACGGTTCCAATTAATGCGATTTTGTTCTTGGGCTAATTGAAATCATCAGTTTATACACTACCAATACAAAATCGTATTTACCTGTGGGAAAGAATAGAGGGAGAAGGTAATAAGATTTCAAACTGATCCAACTCAACGATTGGATTTATCCTGTAACAGATTTAAATACTCTTCAATTTTTCGAAATAAATTTGAAAGGTCAACAAACCAGACCACAAGTCCCCAAATTAGCTCATACCATTTTCCGATGAGTGGTATCATACCAACAAATAAATATATGAGTATTTCTACCAGAAGGACTCACCATTTCAATGTTAATACTACCACCGAGGAACAGCACGAATTTTGAAAATGAAGATTAGATATATTGTCAGATAGGTCCAATCAACGATCCACCTTCTCTATAAGTTCAAATATTGACTCATTGACCTATTTGAACAATATCAAAATCATTATATATAGTTTGTTCAACCATCCTTCGCCGTTACGTCATAATCGGTGACGTATTCTGCTGTTTTACGTATGTCTTATATCAGTTGAATGTTATTTCACACTTAACCTCAAAATTATAATCAATGACATATGTTAATAATTGTTTTCAAAATATGTCAACTGAACTGTCAAAAGTAACAAATAAAATTTATGTCGACCTTAGACAAGAAATAGGTTAATGACGTCATAATTCCGTCTCATCCATTTCATGAATGAGAGAGCAAGCTGGACAATGTATGACGTAACGGCAAAGGATGGTTGAACAAACTATATATGCTCATTAAATAGTATATAATAGTATAATTATACTATCCATTCAGTAAATCGCCAAGTATAGCTTCCTTGCTGCGAAGAAGCTCCAATCTTAAATCTTCTTTGTTTTTGTTCTGTTCTTTGTTTGTCCTGAGGACATTCCCTCTGTTATCCCAAGGACTGTACAACAATATGATGTACAGTCATTATTAAAATCACTGGAAGTGGTCTATTGACTATTGACAGAAGATTATATGACATGTTAATCTGTGTACGAATCTCGATAGACGCATAACTCCAGAGCAAATATCCATAATCCCGAATGTTGTTTTCCAATCTAATACCATTTTAATTGAATGGATATTTATTATTGAGCTCTGTAACCCTCCTATGGTTTCACGCTTATAAAACATAATGTCATATTATGACGGGGCATTAATCAGAATTCCTTTTGTTTTAATGCGAGTTAATTTATACCGTATTTCGATATCGTTTCACTAGCGGAAATAAGACGGGAGAAATTCATATGAAAACTTTTTATGGACTTTTTACGACAGGTCCTTTTTCGGCCGATGAAAATAACTATAAAAGGATTATTCCTTAATGTGTTGCGTAGGCAGCGCAACTTTGCTTTTATGGTTTTCGGGAGACTATAATTAATGGAACAGCCAGTTTTGTTATCATAAAGTGAATGCGAACGAGTTTTGTTGTTTTACATTAACGATTTTTTCCCTGCTCAAATGAAAAAAAATGAAGTATAGTATGCGAAACCTGGAAAAGGCAATATCTACGTTTTATTTCAGAGCTCCTTTTAATGGGACTGTTCAAGATACTGTTAATGAAAGTTACCAATCTTAATGAGATTTTGAATTATAACTGTGAAGGTATTTAAGACAGATTTATAGTTATGTACCTTACAAAAATATTTATGGTTGATATAAGAATATTTTGAAGATTCATTTTAAAATGAGCGCGATGTATGATATTGGGGAGATATACGCTGAGACCTGGAAAGTCCTTCCCTGCAGTTAGTTCTTCAGTAGTCCAGAGACTACTGGTTCCTTTTTTCCCTATTTTCTTGAGAAGTTTAGGAATATCAGCGGGTTTCCAGTGGTCTCCTAGGTGCTGTTCCCCCTCAGAATTCTGTATAAGAAAGTATAAATATGGAGGTTTCTTCTTTCACTCCACAGAATCTCCATTACATTTGCCACACCATTTCAAGCTCTTTAATTTGCCCATTAGGCGACAGTGTACCCTCAGCACACCTGTTGAAACTTGATTGTCTAACCCGAACTCAATGTCACCAATAGTCAAATCCGAGATCAAATAACAAATATTCAATAACAAACTT
>CAJUYG010002055.1:25316-41548 GCA_910591675.1 Galerucella calmariensis
GCTTTCAAAACCAATTGGTGAGGTTGTAGGTGGCAAGCTAAAGTTTGAAATTATTTGGGACTGAAACAATTCATTGTATGGCTCTTAACCAAAACCACATTCAAACTAAATACAACATTCCATTATCAATCAACTTTCACCATACCCATTCTATTATTCAAAATTCCTCCTATACCTTTTCCTCGCTGATATGCTGGTCTTTTTTCATTTCTAACACTTCTAGTTGGATGTAGGATCTATCCATGACACTGTTAACTATACTATATCATAATTGATTCATTATTTGATGTGAGACCAAGATCGGACTTCAGCATCCCTCGGAAATTATTACCAAATCATTGCAAGTGCAATAGGGGTAATTGTGTTCATTTTGATGTCTTTCCGAACTTAGTCAGGATATTCTCCTCTTTCTCAATCATCAATAGCCAGTAATCCATATTAAATGTCCACATAAGGCATATATATATTCTAGATATCGCAAAATAATAGTTATTCCAACGCTTTATAAGTTTTGAAAAATATTTTTCAAAGACATTGACCGTTCAACTTAAAAGAAACAACTACTTCCCAGTCATTTTAAACTCAACCTACATATTTTTCCATTCCATTTCCCAAAAATATAAAAACTCATGAGATCAAGATGAGAATAAAAATTTTAAAATCCAAGACGACCCAAATCATAATGGGGTTGTTTTGTAATGTGTCGCACGGGTCGAGAGTAACGTGACTTTTGGTTTTATGATCTCAAAGCGAATTGGTTTTTTTTTTGTAGTTTTCATAAAGCGACATTCGCATTCTGTTATATCGGTAAATTGCGAAAGAGCTTTAAGCGTTTTGATTAATCGCCGCAATTTGCTTTTTAGTTCCGATATCGAATTTGATAACTCATTTTTATTTTAACGCAAAGCGCAGACGGAGACACAGTTGTTTCATAATTGTATTCATGGTTTCCGAAAAGTCATTTTACAAAGAGTTAATTGCATATATGTTTCCGTGCAGGGGTGTAATCGAAACTAGCATAATCTACTCTTGAAATTTGATACTGTCAAAAATTGAATTTTCACAAATTTGATAGTGTTGAACTGTACTGGATGGGAAGTGATCAATGCGTTTGGTTCAGCTTCCTGATTGAACACATATTTTTAGATGATTACTAGTCTGAGAAATTAACATTTTGAGTTTTATAAGTAGTCCAGTAACTGAAGAACTGAAAATAGGAAAACCTATCAATATATTTGTCCAATAATTGTTTTTGGCCTGATTTGTAGGTCTTGACAGGTACTTCAAGGGGAGAAAAAGTTCTTCAAGATTGCCCCTTGGCTAAGAGACAAAAATTGCCTCTAACGCCCCCCCAAAAACGGTTTCCCGCCATTATCTTCCGAAATATGCAATTTGGAAAATTTTTGTTCGGGTAAGAAGTGAAGGTCGTTAAATTATCTACAAAAATGGTCCCCATCATTTTTTTCCCAGAATGCAATAGTTTTGTGAGATAATCGCATCCAAACGTCCCCTCGCTTACGCGGCTGCACTATCTCTATAAATGCTACCGTCTATAAAATTAACTTGTAAACCGGCAGGCAAATTTTTCCAGAACTCTGTCAAAAATCAATATTTCCCGATGATTTAAAGTTCATTGTAATGGGAATATCCGTAGGTATCAATATGTGTACCTTATACCCTGTTCTCGTCCGTCGAGGACATTGCAGAAAGTGGCCAATCTCCTTTTCTCACAAATCAAGCCAAAAAAAAATTATTGGACAAATATATTGATAGGTTTGCCCCTTCAGTTACTGGACTAAAGGTGAATGTGAAAGTATTGACAACAAAAATAGGTGAAAATGGTCATACCTGGATTATATTGCCAAGCAATTGGAATAGTGTGAGAATCTAATAAATGTAAAATGGAGTTTATTTGATATTTTTACTTTAATTTGAAACTACTAGAGTTGTTACGGCATAAAAACCACGCATTACCTAGGAACGCGATATGTGGTTTGTAGCAGCAGTTAATTAGAAGTTTCTATATGGAAATTTCTGAAGCTATTCCAGTAGGGTAGGGTGGGGCTAGAAGTGCCGCGTGTTAAAATGCCACCTTGTATATAATGCAACAGCATGTAATTTGCACGCCTGTGCCAACAATTTCAGATCTGCCGCATATCAGGTCCCAACAGTAACCAGCCGCTCTTGAACACGTGGAGACAGAAGAGGTTAGATTTAAAATTTTTTAGTAAGTACTATTAGAAAGGTTATTTTAGTACGTTCAAGGTAGTATAAAGATCATTATAATATCTAAGTGCATGTAAGAGTTATGAGTTAGCAAAATTCATACTTAGCAATGGGGCAACAAGTGCCATTTGTGGCACAACATACCCCACTGCAAAAAGTGAAAAGTAAGTAGGTGATAACAAATTATTTTACCATAAATTATTGTTCTAGGAATAGACATGCGTTCTTACAAGAGAAAAACTGATCGAGGAACTGTCTCAATTGATATAATGAAAAGGGCAGCTGACCTGGTTACAAATCAAAGCAAATCAATAAGGTCTGTGGCTAAGGATTATAATATTTGCAGGGTGAGATTAAAAAGGTTCATCGATCGCTTAAACAATAATCCAGAGTCTGCCAAATATAGATACTCTACTCCTCGACTAGTTTTCACACCTCAACAAGAGCTAAAATTGGGGAATGGAATTTGCTAAAAGTATCTCAAATCTTCTATGGTTTGGGGCCCGAAGACGTGAGGCGTCTCGCTCATGATTGCGCTGTAAAATATAACATCAAGTTCCCAAACGTGTGGCACGAATGTAGACTGGCAGGAAAAGATTTTCTCAATGGTTTTCTTTCCATCAGGAGACCAGAAGCTACAAGTCTAGGACGAGCTACGTCGTTTGATAAGACAAATGTCGATGCGTTCTATGAAAAGTTAGATGATGTTTTGAGAAGATTCAACTTTACTGCCTCAAATATATGGAATGCTGACGAAACTGGCGTTTCAACAGTTAACAAACAGTCGAAAATAGTTGCAGCAAAGGGTAAAATAAATGTAGGTTTAGTGACTTCTGGGGAACGAGGAACCAACGTTATCTTACTTACAGCCATATCAGCAGCGGGAGTGGGGTTAGTGAGGTTTAAAGTACCATTTGATTTTGACCACAAAAAAATCATTTTCATAAAAATGTGCAAAGCTATTGACATTTTTTATGTTTTGTTTCATATATATATCTCAAAACCAAAATATATGCCACTCGCAAATTATTTAAAAATGTTGACAAATAACCCCAGAAATATTAGGTAATCTTCGAAACTTATTTGATGCTCGATTGTATCATTGTATGGAAACCAATGAAAGTCAATTTTAGTATCTCTTATCCGTGTTTCTCAACTGATTTTGTAACCCTGTTGTGAGGGAAAGTCTAACAGTGCAATAATATAAAGGGCGTTCCATTGAAAAATTTGGGTGTGACTAATGGGAGGAGGAGGTTAAAGTTATAACGTCTACTTATTGTTGTAGTTACAGCATAAATAATAATTTAAAAAAGGTTGTTATTTGCTTTTAAAATAATATGAAAAAGACTACTTCTTGGTATTACAGCAGCAAAGTCTCCAGGTCCATCATCATAAGTATGTGTGCGAAATTTGAATAAGTGTAACTTCCAACTTTTTATAATTAAAGTATGTTCATGTTATGATATATACTTTTTGTGCCTGTCAAAAATTGTCAATAAACTTTATGGTGAAAATTCGAATCTTGCGAGTATTAAATATTATTAAGTGAACAACACATATGAGCAAAAAGACGTCCCCCTTTATATGATTTTAAACATTTTTTCTCACTTTGCACATAAAAGTGATGACTTCAGAATTATGTGGGATGGATAGTTGTTTTATTACATCTTCCATAATTTATTTAGTAACATAGACGTGATTTGGAATATTCAGATATCAAAATATTTTACAATACCACAATGATGTTCGTTAAGCAGTGCTTCAAAGGATTTATAATTTAGAAACGGTAAATTATCTCTTCATGTCCTGTTTCACCGAATTCTATTGAACCAATTTTAAGCTAAAACCTGGTTAAAATGTAAATTTTGTGCCGCACGGTTTAGTGCTAGTAATCCACAAAACTTGAGCTCGTTCAAGATTATAAAATTGGATTTGTTAAGCCACGTTAACTAGTACGTTGGTGCAGCGACCCCTATACCACCGAATTCCTGAGCTTAGTTTGAACCAGTGTTAAACTAGGTTCTACCATTAACGATTATCGAGAATTTCAGCTAGTAAACCAGTTTCAATTAATATTGCTGGATTATCTTTGATTGGACGGCCGACCCTTGTAAGATATTACTTCCTAATAAATCCAATACGATATTCACTAATTTGTTTCAGCCTGTCAACCACTATTGCAACTGCTGATAATGAACCAACTGATGGAATGAAATTAAATTGGAGAAATCAAATTTCAGATTCTCAGACAATAAATAGACTTATTTTAGATTTGTGAATCTGATAAACTAGTGTTAGAATACAAAATACCTTTTGATAATAAATGTTAAATTATCCACTTTATTCACAATTTTTTGCAAATAAATAGCCATTTTAGTAAAGCGTCTTATTAATAGATGTCATACTATTATAACGCATTACAGAGTCTATACAGAAGCAGCTGTTAGAGCCAGGTCTAGAGTGACCCTCTGCCTGATTGATCCTATGACCAATAAACTCGACCCAAATCGCAGCTGGAAACCATAGAGTAATAAATAAGAGAGGTTTTAAAATATATGGAAGAAACTGGCACAAAGTTTGTGCGCAGCCAGTAGAGCACGGCGCTTTACAGCAACATTGGTACCTACTATTATCACAGCATTTATCATCACTTATCATAGGTAAGATAAAAAAGTAGATTTTCAATCCTAGCCGTTCAAGGTTGGGTTTTCGTATTTAAAACATTATTTGTAATTTTATCGTTTTTTTGCAAACAATAACGGAGGATTACCAGAAATTTGTAACCCAAATCAAAACAATATGTATGTAGTTGCTAGATATATTTATATCAATGTAATTTAGGATGTTATTGTGCCTATTACTACTACTACTAAATGTGCAGGCGAGCCTTGTCCTGGACAACTCAAGCCAAGGTTCCGACACTGAGGCCACTGGCGGGCCCATTGTGCCAATCCTGCTACCTAGTCATCCATGAAGCCGAGCCCTTCAATAAAGGCCACAACCTTTTTCAGTGGATGCCTGCTTGTGTCTCCAGGAGCCATGACAGTGACTCCGAAGATTCGCCTGAGTAATACAGCCCAGTGTGGACACTCTAAGAGAACATGAACTGACGTTTCATCAGTCATGCCGCAACCCCTACATAGGGAACTTTCCTCTACTCCTAGATTGTAAAGGTGCTTCCTCATACAGCAGTGCCCTGTTAGGAGTCCTGCTATCTTCCTTAGCCTACTCCTTGGTAGTTCAGTGGCTGCCCTGGCGTGTCCATCAGTCCATCCCTTCAGTAGAAGTTTGGATTGTCTAGGACCCTGCAGAGCATTTCAATGAGCGAGGTGCTGATTCCTCAGCCACTTCTTCGTCTCCTTGCGTATTCTTTGTTTTGTTAGGCCCAGGGTCGGGCCCGGGCCGCAGAAAGGAGCTGCCGCCCCTTCCGCAGCCAGTGCATCCGCCATCTCGTTGCCTTCAAAACCAGAGTGGGCTGGAATTCATTATAGCCGCAACACGTTCCGCCTTGCAAGATTAGCAAGTAGTTCTCGACATTTGTTAGCAAGTCCTGAGTTGCTGGTATACCCACTCAGGGCTTTAATTGCTGCATGACTGTCGGAGTATATGGTTATGCGTCGATTTACATAACCTCTGTCTAGGTTTATCTGCGCACATTCCAAGATAGCATATATCTCGGCCTGATATGCAGATACACCCTCACCCAATGGTACACAAACCTGTGTTCTTGGGTTCCTGGAGTAAATTCCAGCCCATTGTGTCTATTACTTATGTGAAAAAGTGCTGACATATTCTGAACACTGTATTTGTGTATATACAAATGAGTTTTTTTTTTTTAGTTTTCTGATCTAGATATTAAACGAAGTCATAAATGGTTCGAAATAATGAACTTTACTTATTAAAAATAAAAGGTTTAATTTGAGTGGAAATCACTTTCTTAAAAATAATTTCACAGACTCATTTAGATTGACAAAATTTGCACTATTCTAATACAATATTTGCAGCTGAATGATTTAGCACAATAATGTTATTTCCCAACCTTTGAAGACTTGACTTGAAAGACTAAAAAACAAATATTGAAGTGCAAAATCGTTCAATTGCAAATATTGTATAATATTACGCGTATGCTGAAAGCTTAAAAATTCGAAAAGCGCGCGTCTTGAGTGCTAGTTCGTACCAGTACCCAAAGTAGGCGCCAGTGGTAACTTTGTGCCACAAAACACTACACGTTTAACATCTCTCTTATCTATCACTCCATGCTAGAAACTGTGAAAATTCGTAGATAACTAGCCAGAGACGTACTAAGGATACTCAATTTTCATTCACGAAACCAAAAATGTGATTTATTTCTTAAAATTTATTATACAGTTTTATATGTCAAATTTCTTGTAAAAGTAAAATATTTCGAAAGTAACTGAAAACTTGAATCGTAGATGAGTCCAAACGGTAGATAGATAGATAGATAGGTGGATAGTTTATTTCCTTTGAAAATCTTTACAATTTTATGGAAAGGGTGATAGACTATTATTATAGGGAAAAAAGTGTCGCGATTTGAAACAGCAGCTAACCCATTCAGAACGATAGTTTTTCATGCCACCATCAGTTCCAGCACTATGGCGTACATTTTTTATTTTCCTACTCAAAAAATATTATCTGAAAATTCACGGCATTTGTTCTACTTTCGTAACACGTTAATGTATTTTGTGTTTTGAGTTTGAAAAAAATTTTCTAGATTTTCCGAACGATTTTTTGAACGTCATAGAGTCTGGACCGATCTCCTATGATTCTACTATCAAATGTAACAAACGGCGTATAGTTTCATATCTCGGTTTCAGGGGGTAAAAATGAGTTTTCAAAAATTTTCCCATATTTTCCGAACGATTATTTTTGAACGTCATAGAGTCTCGACCGATCTCCTATGGTTCTGCTATCAAATGTAACAAACGGCGTACAGTTTCATCACATTTTTTTGCTGTTGTTTCAAATCGCGACACTTTTTTCCCCATGGGCTCATATTCTATGAGAACAATATATAAACCTGTTTACAATGATAAAATAAATATTAGTTATTCATTTATAATAAAGGCCCTGAGTTTTAGAAAATTCCAAATATAGCTAATAGCAATAATTGCTTTAGCTGAATTTATTGTAATATTATTCAGTGAATCAGCTGCAGCATTGATATCGGCTAGGTAATTTGAGGTGGATTGTTTCATACTACAATAAATTGGACAATCAAAAAGAATGTGCTCAATCGTTTCTAACTCCTTCTGGTTACAAATTGTGCAGATTTCATTAGGGTTTATCTGATAGGTACGCCTTTGTACGTAAAATTTAAGTAGGATGTATTACATAACCGAAAAGGCGCGATAGTTCTGGTAATATGGATGGGCATTTTTAGGCACAGATATTTTTGTCGTGACGCAGATACTGTTGAATGTTAATATATGGGAAGGAAGGATGACTGTTGGTAGAGAGAAATATCTAATTCTAGAAGTTTATTTTTAAATTTAGGTAAGAGAGATTTTTTATTAATCTGTAAAAAGCGAAGGGAGATATTATTCCAAGAAAGATTGGTATCAATGGAAGTACAAAGAGCTTTTACATGAGCTGCCCAGTTGTACTTGCTATCACATTCAATTAGATGCCATTGACGGAAGGAGCACAATTTGGGGTAACGGGAGACATCCATCATAAGAATTTTCGTTAACCAGTTTAACGTCCATTTAAATAAGTTATATAAGATTTTGCTCCTACCGCACTCTAATACTCTAACTATATAGCTGGGTGTTGACACTGGTAACATGAGATACGTTTTAAAAATTGAACTTAGACTTGCTCAAGAATATCAGCATAACGAAGTGCCCAAACAGAAATCGTAGTGAAGTCCAAACGGTGGATTCGTACAATCTTGAGATAATTTTTCCAACAAAGGAAATCAGAAAAGATCAACGTCGAAGCACAAATTAGTGTCGCGACAAAATTACCTTCAATTAGGCTTACTCTAAGCATCTATCTCTGATAAAATAATAACATGTAGTCGATGAAGCTTTGAAACATATTATCTTGTGTTGTTGAATATGTTCCTTGCCAAACATACTCCATGAAGACTTCTTAATATGATGATACTTTGCCGTAACGTCGTTGTAAATCTCTGTTATTACAAGAACACTCATTTTCGGTAGTTCATTTCATAATTGTACAAATTTTGTTAACATAAATTGGATACATACTAATCCAACCATGGTTTAGCGATATTTCAGAGTTAATATACCCCTCTGCTGCGATTTGGGTCAAGTTTATTGGTCATAGGGTCATACAGGCAGACGGCCACTTTGGACGGGGCATCTACCGAAGCAACAACCACTTCCCCAGCTATATGCATCGAAGGACATTGAATTACACTGCAAACTAAAATGGTTTAACTTTGAAGTTTAATTCAATGTCCTTCGTGGCATATAGCCTTGGAAGTTGTTGTTGCTTCTCAGTAAACGGTCTTTTTTTTTATTTTCGACTCTGTAATCCGTTATGATAGTATCATACTATTAACTTTGATGGAATGTTGAATTATTTTCATGTGATTTTTATTAAACTCCATTTAATACACTTCAAAATTTTGGAAATGCTTTTCTCCACAACTAAATAATAACGCACAAATTATTTTTACATATTTAGCTGCATATAGATATAAATTTTTCACACCAGTGAATAATAAAAAGAATTCACTCTCGTTAGCCAATCACATTCTATTATTATCAGAATTCACGCTAATATAAATTAAAATGAATAAATCAAATCGTATCTTTAAAACGTCAAATACCTAAGAACGCAAATCGCTTAATAACAGTAGCGATAGTGAATGTGTACGATTCCCGGAATTAATCTCATTTATAAATGTAAGGGTTCCGATTGAAAATATTACGTAGATATATTTACTCTTCACATTTTTATAAATATGCTCTATAGCCTAGTGGTGGTTGACTATGGCGCGGACGATCGAGGTTCGATCCTCACTGGAAGTTTTTTCTTCTTAGTCGTGAAGAAAGTATAGTCTTTTACTTGTGTAGAATGGCTATTATTCACTTAGATGATTCCAAAACTCACTCGCTGCGCTCGCTCGTTTTTGAAACTTCATCCGCGTGAATAATAGCCATCATTTTGCACTCGTTGAAGAATATACTACTATTCATTCTTATAATCAGAATAAAGTGATAAATATTGTCACTTCAAATCTCATAAAATTGTTTCATTGGTAAGAAGCATTGTGAATAAACAGAGTGTCCAGAAACTCTACCGCCAAACGCAAACTACATTATAATTTGATGTTCATTTAATCTAAGTTTTTCAAGAATATTAGGAAAACCGCTATTCACAATCTTCGAACTTGGTAGTTACATTGTATAACGCTGCAATGATAAATTATTCACTGCAAACCCGTGTTAAAATGAGCAGGAACCATGAATTTTGCCGTATAATTAAGACATCGTCGTCCGTTAATTCAGGTGAATTATTTCGCAAAAAGTTAAGGTAATCGGTCCTGTTGAACTAATCCCAGCAGTTGATTGCCGATTGGTCTATCCAGACGTTCATCCCATATCTTTGCTGGTGCTTTGTCTTTTATAGCGTGTGGATTTTCACCAATAATGATATGATTTATGTTGATTGAAAACTCCGTTTCGAGTAAACGTAGCTTTATCACAAAATTAGTTGGATAAGGTATATTTTGATAATACTATTTTGTAGAATATGGTTATCGAAATTGTGGAACAAAAATTATCTAATAGAAATTTTTCAAAATTGTGTAGTTAGTCACATGCAGGCCAATTCTCATATTATCTTGATAACATTAAAAACTCTTTAATATTCAAGTTTGGAATGTTTTTCATTCGGTTTGTTATTTGGATAACGTTGAACTTTTCAAAATCATTTTTGGGTACTTGACTTAATTTTAGAATTCACCTTTTGTTTCTAAAAAACAACAACAATAATTCATGAGTATTTGCAAATACCTTAGTGATATGGGTACCCACAATAAAGTTTTATCCTTAAATCAAATATTTGTTTGCATCATTAAAAATTGAAAATATCCACACCCATAGTCGACTGTTTTGCTGATTCAATTTGCTGTGTATCGGTCAGTAGTGTAACGACGATAGTACACACTTGAGTGGCTTGTTTTAAATATTTACATTTAAAGTGGCACAAAAATTGAATCAGCGTTTGAAAAGTGTAATGTTGCCGTCTTCGTAAAAAATTAAAATGAAATTGCTTAGTAATTGAATCAACATTTAACACACACACACAGTTATAATAGCAATACCAACGCTGTAATCAATTCAGCTGTCCGTTTATGAATATTGGAGAATTCTATTTAATATAACTGAAAATGATTTGGTAATTTTTAAAATTAACTCGTGGAATTATGAAAGGTCGTAGGATGAATAGAGTACACCACAAGCTTGAAAGTGATTTTCCATACCCGAAAGATTTTTCTCAATATACCGAAGAATAAATCTTAATTTGTATTTTTTTCTGCCTAAAATAAATGAACTAAAATTAATCTGTAAGCTCAACACGCAACCCTTTTTCTATTATTTTTGAATGGGTACATTTACTTTAGATTTCTTAGATATTTTTCCATGAAGTTAAAATCGCATACTTACCGTCTTTTCCGGCTGTGGCGTAATCCATCAAGAAAACAAAGAAGAAAAGTACCTTCCAACGGATGAGCGGTTGCGAAAATACTCTGACCATCGTAAAAATATTTGGATAACTTCCACCGGAAAAACCAATTCACTGCACTCAAACATCTACAACATTTTCACTACTATTCACACAAACACAATTCAAAAGTTTTTCCTTCAATTAAAATTTATTGAAAGTTAATTCGCGTAATTAAAAAATATATGTTACTGTCTATGAAGCATGTTTCAAAAATCGCCCGCCGCCAAAAAAGTTCCGCAGATTCAGCGTCCGACTTTTTCGAGAGAAAATCGATCGAATTTGGAAAGTCTGATGGGACCGTGGACATAGCACCCTACAAACTGACTGGGAAATTCACCCCTCTAGTTCGAAGATGCTCGGCGCATGCTCAGCCTGCCCATACACATACCTGTTTGGTGAAACACAAATTATTTCACTGGCTTTTGTTTCTTCGGCGTTCCGCGATTTTGATGGGCCATAATGGAATTGAAAAATTCAGTAATATACCTTGGGAATGCCTTGCAAAAATGTTTTAGGTACCGAGTGGGACTCCACTACGACTCATTTGTTTCGAATAACATGTTCGATAAACAGAAAAAGACGGGATTCGCTGAGAAACTGTAGATTTTATAGTGCACATTTTTCACGGAGTACATAAAATTTTTTTTCTACTACCGTGTGTAAAGTACGTACTTTAGACACATTTTCGAGTGCGTAAAACTTTATTTTACGCACTAGTGCGTAAAGAAAAAATTCCAATATGTATGTAGTTATAGATATCTAGTCTTATAAAAATATAGGTATAATAAACAGATATTAAATCTAAGTTTTTTTCATAAATTGGAGATAGAAACCAATAGAATTCGGTAAAGTAACCTAATAATTATTGTTAAATAATTATTGAGTACTGGAAATAATACGGTAAATAGGTATAAGTTGGCGGTGAGTGACTGACATTTCTTTGTGAATTGAATCTGACATTTAAAATTTAAATTGAGATCTTCCGACTATACCTAGAGTAAGCAATTGTATTTTATATTTAGGAATTGAATATTTTTATAAAACTGTGATGTTATTTTAGATTATTATAAAAAGACTCTTCTAAAGAAAAATTTAACTTACTTTACGCACTAGTGCGTAAAGTATGTTTCTTTACGCACTAGTGCGTAAAGAAAATTACTATTAAACTTTTGTATTTCAATTAAATATTCGCTACTAGAAAAAATATTGTATGCTCACTCATGTGATTGTCGCATTCGCCTTCGGCTCATGCGACAATATTCACATTCGTCAAAAAAAAGGCTACTTTACACACTAGTTACAAAAATAACTATTTTGTTCGCTGCAAAATGTGTACCTCAACATTATTGGAGATGTATCGATCTGTATGTTCATAAGCAGAGGAGGTTTGATTTCTTCATAACTATGAAATAAAACAATTCAATTTGTTTGAAACTTCATTACATTTTGAACTAATCAATGTTCAATTTAAACTTGTGACGTCTTTCGCTAACACAGCAACTTTATCAAACGACTGAAGATAATATTACCTATGAAGAATTTTCAATTTATACAGTGCACTAATACGGAATTTATGGATATTGATCAATGTATTGAGGAATGTTTACATGGAAATAGAGTGCAAAAAGTGCCTAAATACGTTTTTGCACTAGTGCATGAAGTATAAACCTTTACTACACACTGCGGATTTGCCTGATTAATTAGTAACGGAAATAACCATTTTTCCGAAATTGAAGAAACATTGAATTCAGGAGCACCAGAAAAATTTCTGAAGACGATGATCGCTGTCAATGAACAATAAATAAAATGGTAAAACTTACCTCAATTGTGTGAAAATTGGTGAATCTTTCTAATTGACCTGATAACATTTTTAAGTTTTGTCATTATAAATTGTATGTACGGCTGGTGAATTTATCATCTCCATTTTGTTATACAGGAAAGTGAATAAAAATAACACTATCGTCTTTTTATCGTATCATTCGATCAAACCTATCTTTGAAATATCTAGCTACGGAAAAGTATATACCTAATACAAATCATGCGGAAGCTGGGTGTTTCAAGCTTATCTGATGAGATGATATCCTATTTACCGCATTATCAGTAGTAATACCCCTAGGGTCTTGATAATACCGAGATAATTTTGTCATAGAGGATGCTGAAAGCGTGTTGCTTGATAATTATTATTATCTTTGAAGGATTCTCTACGACAAAATTTTGAGTATTTATCAAGACCCGAGGAGTATTCGATAAGATAATTTTTCACTTTGTAGATATCAAAAAATTGATTGTCAATCTGACGCTTAATACTTTTCAATACAAACTTCATTAGTTTTAATCAAAAATTATCCATTTTTATTTAAAACTACAGTTGTGAAAAGTACAATTGGTAAATTAATTGAATCGTTAGATGCAATACCAAATTTTTCCGACATTTTTAATCCAGTTGTCAGTTTGACGTTTAATTAATTTTTAATAAAACATAAACACCAAACTGAAAACACCACATGTAGGGTATTATCGCTGTAATACAGCGGTGATTGGATGAAATTTGACACATAACTTGAAATTAAGTAATTTGATTGGTTACTATATTCAGTAAAAAATTATCTATATAATATACTATTGTAGTGTATGTCAAAAAGGTACCGGAAATTTGTCAATTGAGCAGTAAATATGTAACTCATCAAAAACATATCACGTACAAGTAACACAGTTATACCCAAAAAACGTTCAACTTCAATACCCCATCAAATGATTTATTTAACTTCCATCTATGGAAGAATACATCCAACCACTTTAATGAATACAGTGTGGAACAGCCAAATGGAATAAGTTAGATACCGAATAAATGAGAGCGCGTTGAGAAAAACGCTTGGACACGTGGATTAGTATTATTGGAGGATATTGAGCATATTTTTCCAAAAAAATTATATAGTGACATATTGACAGTGGCCAATACTATTTTTCCAACTTTTTTGGTTCTTCAGAATATTCTAGACATAATCTATTTACAATGTTCTATACCTATCTTCAACCGTTTCGGAAATATTAAATATTTCCAGATTTATAACAAAAACTAACATTGTAAAAAGAAAATTATTTCACTTCACAAATTTGATTCATTACACTCAATAGGTACTTATTTCCCATTTAGCTCTTGATATTGAGAAAGTGGGCGAAAAACATGCACACCTTCCTTTCTAGGCCAAGAGCCGGGTATTTTTTGTAAAAAATGTACAGGAACAGGTATTTTTTTCTTTGAATAGGTTCAAATGTAAATCCAAGTTGGCGTCATGGGGGGTGCTTCACTTCAGACGCCATCTTGAAAAACACGTTTTATTAAATATCTCACGAACCGCTCATCGTACGACAAAAATTGTGGAAAGGTTATTGTTGATAATAATATTTTCCATCTTTTTCATAAAAAGTTTTCTTTGTATAACGCATAGGTTTTTAAATATAGCGCTCCAAACTTTTTTCAATATGGTTTTTGCTAAATATTTAGTTAATGGTCAATGATAAATTAAAAATGGTGGTAACTGAATAGTAGACCATGGAATTTTCTATGAATTTTATTGAAAACTTTTTCCCGTAGCATTTATTGTCTCAGGAGCTGCACCTTTGTAAAACTTGCTCCTCGTACATTATCAGATGCAATATTGCTCGTTGAATACGAAAATCATTTCATAACGTATAAAATGGCATGAAGTATTCAAAAAAATTTCAATACAGCTGTATACCGGATCAATTAAAATTATAAATAATGTGGAGAACACCTAATAATTCATCGATCATCATATAAAAGATTGTCAATGTAGCAAAAAACAATAGTGCATCACGCTACATCGTAAGAATTGTTATTCTTAATATTATTATTATTTATTAACGTTATGCTTGTATTATGCTATTTCATATTGTACAGTATTATTTTATATTGTATATTATAATATATTGTGATATTAAAAATGATTTTTTTCCAATAGAAGAATATGAAGGTTGGTATTCAATTTGAATTTTTTATTTTTTTTAATTTAACGTGAATCTGAGTTTTTCGAAAAATCGCTAAGAGGCCGTTCATAAAACACGTCACGCTGAAATTGGGATTTTGAGACTCCCTGGTTGTCACGTTGTGTCATACTTTCTGTTACCCCCCTATCAATATCACGTCACAAAATCCAAATACCCCCCTCCTGAGAAAAAAAAATTAATTGAATGCACATATATTTATAAGTTCAATAATCTGTATAATTTACTAATACAAAATAAGTGACTTCTATCATGACAAAAATTTGAAAAAAAAATATCGAGAGAAATACTCTAGTAATTTTTTTTGTAGTCGCGAACGTAACGTTGCCTTTCGACCCCCGGTCCCCCTTGTCACATCTTGTCACACTCACCAAGACCCCTCCACCCCCATTGTGTGCGAACGTATTTTGTGAACGGCCACTAACCCGTTCCAATTGTTGCAAATTTTGTAAAATACTGGGTATATTCGTCAGCAGTTTATTTTCGCTGTCTAAAATTGTTGTCGGAATCACTAAAAGAAAAGAAGTGTGTAGCATACTGAGCTAACAACCAAGAGGTCCTAGGTTTGAAACTCGTTTTGGACCTGGGTTTTTCCCCTTTCTCAAAAAAATATTTACATGTGCTTATAAATCAAATAAGTAACGAGAGAAAACTAGACGCAACATAATATATCGGAAAGAACAGAATTATAACACACAATTCGAAAAATATATATAATTTCCCTCATATCTGGTCATATGTAGTTAATGCGCATGCTTGCAGCCCTGTGACCGGTACGTTTAACGCTAAGTCACAAACAGGCGAGGAAACAACCCTAGCGCATGATGAATATACAGCATTATAATCTCGTTATAATCACATTTACAGCGTTTCCAATAAAATTTATAGAAAATTTCATGCTCTACAATTCAGTTACCACCATTTTTAATTTATCATTGTCCATTCACTGAATATTCAGCAAAAATATTGAAAAAAGTTTGCGTTATACAAAAAAAAGTTTCGAATAAAAAAGATGGCAAATATTATTATCTACAATAAGGATTTCCACAATTTTTGTCGTACGATGCTGCGCGGTTCGCCAGATATTTATTAAAACGTGTTCCAGGATGGCGGCTGAGGTGAAGCCCCCCCCATGACGCCAACTTGGATTTACATTCAGGGGAAACCACTAAACTTATTCAAAGAAAAAAATAGCTGTTCCTATATATTTTTTTCAGAACCTACTTTTTTTGCTGGGGCTCTTGGACTATTCTACT
>CAJUYG010002056.1:0-19752 GCA_910591675.1 Galerucella calmariensis
CAGTATTACAACCAAATCGTGACATTTCGAAATATTAAATATTCGAAACTTCAAAATCGAAATAAATCAATATGTATCCATAGCAACGTGTGATAATTGCCCATGGTCTGTTATCAGTGTAATGTTGACATGATTGGCTGAGATTGTTCATATGATATAAAATGAGGAAATTTTATTGGTTTTTGGAATTGTCAAAAATTTTTCAGTAGTAATAACCCAAGGACATTGATAATTGTTCGAAAAAATTTTATGACAGATTTCGAAAGCTTGTTGCTTGGCCCACAAGCAACAAGCTTGAGAAAGTTGTCCTAAAATTTTTAAGCATTTATTAATGTCCGAGGGTTATTCGGATAGAAAATTTTTTACCAATTATAGAATTACAAGCAGATCGTGACATTTCGAAATATTAAATATTTGAAACTTCAAAATCGAAATGAATCAATAGGTTTGTGTCCATAGCAACGTGAAAACAGCCCATGGTCTGTTATAAGTGTAATGTTGACATGATTGGGTGAAATTGTTCATATGATCAAAAATAAGGAAATCTCATTGGTTATTGGAGGTGTTAAAAATTTTCAGTAGTATTAGCCCAAGGACATTGATAATTGTTCGAAAAAATCTTATGACAGATCTCGAAAGCTTGTTGCTTGGAAACAGACCGACGCCGTAGGCGGAGGTCTGTTGCCTACAAGCAACAAGCTTGAGAAAGTTGTCCTAAGATTTTTGAGCATGTATCAATGTCCGAGGGTTATTCGGATAGAAAATTTTTTGTTTCAGTATTACAACCAAATCGTGACATTTCGAAATATCAAATATTCTAAACTTCAAAATCGAAATAAATCAATATGTATCCATAGCAACGTGAAAATTGCCCATTGTCTGTTATCAGTGTAATGTTGACATGATTGGCTGAGATTGTTCATATGATATAAAATGAGGAAATTTCATTTTATTATTAATAAAGCTGTAGGTATATCAATTTCATACCACTTAGCTATGGTACGCTTCAGTGTTTTTTCGTGGAACATTTAAACGACTTTTTGTCAATCCTATAATCTCAAAACTCAATATATCTATGATCATAGCAAAAATAGGTTTCTATCGGGCAATCTATGATCAATATCCTTGAGAATTAAGCTGAATTTTCCAAAATAACTTGTCGATCGTAGTTACTAAATACGGATACAAAATAAAAAAACAATGCGCCATAAATTCAATCGAATAGGAAGCTGCGAAAATAATTGAAATACATGTATATTATTCCGAAAAGTTGTATGTATTGAAAGGGATTCATAAAAATGGCTACAACGCATTTTTTTTTTAAATTTAATCATCGAACAATCGGTTTTTAATCATGATAAATTTTTGTTTCAGAAAATTTGAATTATGTGATGGAAATATTTGTACTGAAATGAGCTGCCCCCCTCCATTGCTATTCAACAAAATTGATGAAGTGTGCGACTATCCCAACCTGGCACATTGTTGTGAATTTGATGCATTGAATCACAGCAGAATTCTACAAGATTAGTGAAAGTTTATGCGCAAAACAATTGATAATTTAGATTTTCAATTTGAAATGTCGACATACTGGAAACTCAAATAAACTTGTCTTTGCTTTAGTCCACTCAAATATAATTTTCAAAATATGTTCTCGATATATAATCATTATACTTCAATACCACGACGTTTTGACCGTCCAATAACTCGTTGACTGTTCACATGACAAGTATGAAATTCGACAGCTGTGGTTTATTCACGATGAAAAGAAGATGACATTGCAAAACTGATTTTTGTGATATTGCCAGCATCTAGATATTTTTCTTTATTCAAGGGAAACTGGAGAAGTCAATGTGGCAGTCCTTTTTTTGTATTCGCCTGTTCTTCGGAAGGCATAAATCTAATTCACTTACCGACGTCCGAACGGCGTGTTAGACTTAGAAACCAGTAAAGACAACCTACCGTCCTGACAACCGATGCTGTGAATAATTGATAATCAAAATCGCCGTGTACGTCTTGGCAACATGGTAATCTGGTATAGAAATGTTTTCTAACGTTACTCAACATCACAGACGTGATTGATCTAATCGCAAGCTTGATTCGTATTTTTAAGTCATCCAAGTTGAGGGACTTAGTTTTGTATACAATACTTCCAAGATATCCCCACAAAAAGTAGTCTCATGGCCTCAGAAAGCGAAATCGTGCTGGCCATTCTATCGATCTGCGCCTATTCACCGATTTCGAAAAAAGTCTTCAAAAAGTCTGTTATGTAAGACTGGTATTAGCTGCAAAGCTTCTGCAGCTTTGTTCAATATAATTCAATCAATTTAATAATATCAAAAGTTTCAATAATCTAGCCTATCATCAATAACATTCAACAATATAAATTCAAATATTCATTATTGGAATTGATAAAGAAACTGATTGAAGTAATAGTATATTACGTAACGTGTGTGGTGAGAAGCATTTTACGCACGAATGGAAAAGTTACGCACGATGCGGCGTAGCGGTGAGTGCGTAAAATGCTTTACAACACGAGTTACGTACTATACTTTACCTACGACCTACTTGTACTTGTATTTATAAGAAGCATCAGAAATAACAGTTACATAATTAGAGGTGCTTGGTAAACTCCATCTCTATTACTCTATTACCAATGGAAGAAGCACATTGAAGAACTAACGTTTTATCATCATTAATATATTGTTGATAATCAAAAGTCCATTTTTCAATTATAATCAATACATACTTTTAGCCCTTTTGGGCTTTTCATAGTTAGACGTGGCCATATCGAATGTTGTCAAATAGTAGATTTTGAATAAAATGGCGACGTCTATTGACAGTTGCTAAGATGTTGCTATGGAAGCCGTGCGATTTACTTTACAGCTGTACGTTTTTTTACAGTTCGTAATAGACATACATTGATACCGACTGTGTGTTATTGACTGATTACAGGGGGGGGAGGTTGTAGGTAAACTTAATTACAGTTTCCTGTAAAAAATGTCATTGTAGTATTAGTAGTGTTATCAATAAGTGTCAAAGATAATAGTTAAGAGCAGACCGTTCACTAAGAAGCAGCACGTTCCTGGCTATATGTCATGAAGGACATTGAATTACACTTCAAAGCTTAACGGGGTTAGTTTATCTGCAATATAGAACCAATTATATTAGTTTGCAATTCGAAGAGACAATATCGCTTATGGACCGGTCTCGGCGTATTTGCGCCTCATGAGTATAAGGAAGATGTCATCCGTCCTGAGGCTCTGGAAGTATACTTCTGGACTGGAGAAATCTTTGGTATCGCATAAATATCTACATCTATCTCAGTGAAGAAAACGATAAATATGCTATGACAGCGACATCCCTACATCTAACTACAAACTGACGTATTTGAAGAGTTATCTACTCTATTTACAGATTCCTGCAAATAAATTGTCATTTTAGTAAATCGTGCTATCAATAGATGTCAAAGGCAATGGTACAATGCTAATAAAACGCCTTGCAGAGTCTTTGAAAATCAAAAAGACCTCTCACTAAAAAGCAACAACTACTTCCCTAGATGTATGCCACGAAGTACATTAAATTACAATTAAAAATCAAACGTAACTGGTGTATCTGCTATTGAATTGACATAAAACTGTATTCACTTGAACTTTGGTCAGCTCAACTGACTCCAGTGGAGCTCAGGTTATAATTATGAATTCACAATGTAATTAAAACTTAAAGCTGTATACAGTTCATTGCAGTAAAAGCCACTTACTCCACATAAGTAATTCTGAAGGCGTCACTTTAATGAAAAAAACACATCAAAAATCATATAAAGAGGGACGTCTTTTTGCTCATATGTAGATGTTATGTATTTATGCCAATAATTTATCAAATGTTCGAGTCTCTAAATGGTTTAGAGATTCACAATTGGTTCCGGTAGGTCGCGTTGTAATCGAGTTCACAGTTTCACTTTTTTCATTGAATTGAATATCTCTAACTGAAAATTTGCTGGTATTTATGTATTTTTTATTTAGCGTATGGCGTTTCGACACATTCACATATATAAAAATATAGAAAATAAAAAAAAGAAATAATAAAACAAACGTAGCTAGCTTACAAACAAACATTAAGGTTATTTATATAGTCTATCGCTTCTGGCGCTGCAAACAGGAAATCCTCGGGGTTGCCATTGTATGACCGTTGGGGACATTCCTCTATTATATGTTTTATCGTCTGGACCTCTCTGCAATCGCATGAAGGGGATAGTTTTTTTTGTTTAGAAAGTATGCGCATCTGCTGATATTAAATTGACATTAATATTAATTAAAAGTAGCTTATGGTGTCACCTACCAGATTATCATTGTACCAGGTACCAGAGCATAGCTTCCAATGGATATATCTTATCTAATAAATGATTCTAATTCTTCAGTTAAATTCTATAGTTAATATACTGTCAAGTTTGTTTAAATTCAATTTTGACATCGGCGCGCTATGCAGGAGCCCTAATCAAGAAGAATCATTCTTATCACAAATACATACATACTTTAACCCCCTATAAACACCCTTCCCAACTTTTGAATAGAAAATAATATACATCATAGCATTGTGGGATTCTCCTTTACGAGAGGATTACAAAAATGTATAATACAAAAGGTGTTCAAATTGACTTCCATTGGTTTCTATACAATGATAATAATGATAATCGAGCCGCAAATAATGAGTTTCGAACATCATTAAACATTTCTGGGATCATTTTTGGTCGACATTCTTGAATAATCCGCTGACTTATATCATAATATAGATGCTAGATAAGAGGCATACATTTTGGTTTCTAGATATCCTCATAAAAAGAATCTGAGGAGGTTAAATCTGGTGTCCTAGGTGGCCATCACACATTGGGACACGTCTATCTATCCACCAAGCAGAAAATTATTCGTTTAAAAAACCGATCTCCGAAAATCTCAAGCTTTTCCTGGAGTCAAAAAAATACGAAATTGAGAACAGCGTTAAGAAAGTATTTTCAATTCCCGAAGCCGTTCAGTCGAAAACGATTCTCGATATCGGTTTCCAATTGATGGCCTCGTCACATGTGTCGAAATTTAAATGAACAACCAGTACAAAAGGTTGACCTCACACGTTTGTGATTGGGGTTACTGAGATTGCGGATTGTCATAATTTGTATTCATATATTCACCGAAATAAATATAATCACCATTGTAATGTTAAAATGAGTGATTGCTTGAGAATCTTTGTAATCATTTCAAATTATTAGTTCGTTCATTCCTAGTGCCTGTCATCATGCCTATTAAAATTTCATCTTGCAGAGTATACATTATTTTTATGAAAACTAAGCTAACTATCTGATACTCTATTTAAAAAAGGTCAAACTCCAGTTTTTCGTTCGCTATTTTTTCGTCCCCAAGCGTTCACTTAACCCTGGAATACTATTGGTATTAATCATGCGCATAATACTATTGACACGTGAAATCTACGTACGTAAAAACACAAGCTTAAAAAAATAAAAAGCTTTTACGGAAAACTGTTTATTAAGACAATAAAAATACATAAAAAGGAATGCATTGAATCATAACTACAAATATTCTTTACATATTTTAACCTGATGTTCCCCACAAATGGGTTTCTTGAATTTGGGACAATAGATAACTGTATACATTGGCTGAAGGAAAAGTGGAGCAATATTTTCGTTTCCTATTTGATTTTTTTCTATAATATTCTCAACATGTTCTTCTTGTTCCAATACATCTGCAATAGTTCACTTTAATTTCCGACTCATATTAGGTGTATTTTGTAACGCTTATTACTATTGCTACGTAAAAGTTACGTGTCGGCTTTTACAAGATCGAGTATAACCACGTGCTAATGATACTTAATGCAGACTAATTTCACAGATCATATATCTACTATAAAAACTTATTTATGCGTGTTATATTGACGATGGAACCAGTGATATGTTATCTATGGATGGAACCATAGATAACATAATACTGATGAAACACAGAGATAATATACACCAAATGGACCACTGGATGGAACACTCAAAGCTCTGCTGTAGATAGAGGTGGGGGGCGTGAACGATAGTAGAATTACTGACCTAGGAGTAGAACCGTACGTAAATTTTACGTACAAAAGCATTCCAGGCAGTGTTACCATACATTTTTCTTAAATGTAGTAATTGACTCTCAAAATTGTAGCAGATTCGACAAAAATGTAGTAGTTTCCATTGGATCTTGGAAAACAAAAACTTAACTGATATAAAAGTTATATTTTAAGAAAATGACCATTTTTTATATCTTGCTTACAAGAAACAACAACAAATATCCACTTAAAAAACATTCATTTTCGACTAAAACTACAATACAAAAAAAATAAGTAGACTTGAGACGTAGACCTGTTGCACCACAAATTTTGAGCCAAAAAAATAAGATTTTATGGAAGTAAAAAGGTAAATTAGCCTAATTTGTAAATGTATAATAGTAAATACTAAAAAAATGTACTACCGTAGTAGACCCTTGAAGTTGTAGTAGATCTACTACAATTGTAGTGACTCTGGCCACACTGATTCCAGGGTTAATTTAGTAGAGTTAGTGCCGCAGTGAAGAGATAGTTGATATTGGAATTATACGTAACTCCCAGCTGATTGACTTTTCACTTATATATTATACACTTTTGTAATACTCCTGTAGAGGTGAATCCTACAGTGCAGAATTTGAAAAACGCTTTTCCATTTTCCATTAAAGTGACGCCTTCAGCATTATGTGGGGTGGATAGTTTTCATTGAATACTTCCATCACATTTTTGATAAACATATCATCAAATAATGATCTGTTCAACAGAGGAGAAAAAATTGGAAAATATAGTGGTCGTAATATTTTTATTGCAGCTATCTAATCATATATCCCCTTTAAGTTATATCGCAGATCATGGCGGTAACGTATCGAATTACAGTCGCAGAAAGAGCCGACAACTTAAGCTCGCATACTATCTATTACGGCAAGTATATCTAATTGCAAAAAATACCACATTGCAGTTGCGGTCATATTTTTATCAAGCCCAAGACAAGCAAATTATGAAAGTTACAAAAATAATGAACCACCAATTATATACAGTAATCATATGTGTGAAACGTGTACGTCCATAGCCGTTCACTATTACACAAAATACACGTGATATAAATGACTCAACAAATAGAACAGAAAGCTTCAGATTATTGAGCCGATTTGGCTACGTCTATTCTGGTGGAAATATATATAATTACCAATTACTTACCGATAGTCTCGTAAAAAGTGAAACTATTACACTATCGCATTTGAAAAAAACTATGAATATGCCTGTTAAGAATTCAAGATAATTCTTAACAGACTTGCTTGGCTAAATAAAGTGTGCATTTTTTTTGTTAAAAACATTATTTCTCATTTCTCGCTGCACAACAGTTTAATACAAGTAATCATCCATCAAAACCTAAGAAATATTACCAAAATTGTGTTTACTGTAATGAAAACAGTCACAAAATTTACTCATGTAAAGAATTTTCTATTTTATCCGTCGAACAACGCCATACTTATGCTAAAAATAATCATTTGTGTTGGAATTGTCTAAATGTTCCGTGTGTAACAAAAAACACAACACCTTGTTGCATGTAAATCATATCTCAAACAATGGAAATTCCGAACCTGTAAACTATTGTCAAAATCACACTAACAAAGAAAATCTCGACTGCTCAGGTCAACAAAAACTCTACACCAGATTCCAGTCAGTTCCACCTAATAGAGGTTATCAATCATTATTAGTTTCAACTCCCGATATTCCATCGCAATTACAAAATAAATCACACCCCAGAAAAAATGTAACGTTTTGTGACCAATCTCAAGCCTCACAATCAAATGAATTTATCGATAATCACACTTTATCTTCACTTAATTGAAATCAAAACCATTGGGAAAAAACCCCTTCGAGTGAAAATGCATCACTTCAAACGAAACTTTTCACTCTTTAAATTATCGACCTGAAAATGACCCATCATATTTAGTTTGACAATCAAAGGCGTCACTGTCTACAATTGCAAATAAACAATCTTTAATTTTACTAGCAACAGCCCAAGTCATAGTCAAAAATAAAGTGGGCAATTCAATTATAATAAAAATCTTGTTAGACAGTGGCTCTCAAATGTCTTTCATTTCATTATCCGTATTAAAAAAATTGAAATATCAATCTTACAATCACAATGTACAAGTATCGGGTATTTTAAACACTCCCAATGTCATTGCTGATTCAAGTTTAGTAGCTTATGGTGCAAATGTCTATTTTAGATCGATCTATACAGACAATTCTGTACATTGTTCTTTAGTAGCTGCAAAATCTCGAGTAGCTCCTATCCGTCGGATTCTAACAATCTCAAAATTGGAATTATGTACCATGGTTTTATTATCAAATTTAGTTACCCGAATTCTTCAAATATTTAAAAACAAAATCAAATTTTCATCCATTAATCTTTGGTCTGATTCACAGATCGCCTTATCATGGATTAAATGCCATCCTTCCAAGTGGTCAGTGTTTGTTTCAAATCGAGTATCTCAAATACAAAAAAAAAACATTTTCAGTGGCGTCACATCAGATCTGCACATAACACCGCAGATATCTTATCTCGAGGAAATTTAAATGAAAAAAATCAGGATTTATGGTTTCATGGCCCAAAATTATTTTTTAATGCTACTATAAATTTCGATCAACTCGACACCTTTTCATTTGTTAATTCGTTACCTGAATCCAAGAAAACATCTTTGTCTGTCGTTCTTCAAGAAGAAAATTTTTGGTCAACTATCTTCGATAAGTTTTCATCTTTTCCTAAACTACAACGAGTAGTAGCTTACATTTTACGATTCATGAACAATGTCAAATTGAAAGTTATTCATAAAAACAACCTACACTCAGAAAAATGTCTTAGTAAACCCTCAGAAAGTCTATCTTCTCAAGAATTGAGCTACGCTCACAATTTAATCATAAAGAACATACAATCCCAATACTTTTCAAATGAAATCCAACTTATGGAAAATCAAAAAAGTTTGAAACGCAAACAGTTACTGTCTTTAAAGCCATTCTTAGATCAAGATGGACTGTTAAAGGTGGGTGGTCGGTTGTCTCATGCACCCATACCTTATTCTCAAAAACATCCATTGCTTCTACCATCCAAATGTCATATTGTAAACCTTCTGTTAAAGTTAGAGCACAATCGATTAGGCCATTGTGGGCCACAAACCACATTATCAAATTTTAGACTACGTTATTGCCCACTGAATGGTTTGCGTGAAGTCAAACGCATTATTTCTAAATGTATCACTTGTCATCGGTTCAATGCTCAATCAGCTGAGCAAATTATGGCAGATTTACCTTCATATCGAACGTCCATTGCTAGGCCTTTCCAAAAAGTCGGTATTGATTTTGGAGGTCCATTTCTCATCAAATCTTCAACTCTTCGAAAAGCACGTATCACAAAATGTTATCTATCTTTGTTTGTATGCATGGTAACTAAAGCAGTACATCTCGAATTAGTGTCATATCTATCCACAGAAGCATTTTTAGCAACCCCAAAACGTTTTATAGCTCGTCGAGGATGTCCCTCAGACATATACAGCGATAACGCAACAAATTTCCTAGGAGCAAAAAATTAGCTTGAAGAAGTTCATGATTTCCTGTCTGTCCAAGCGAATCTTAACACGATCAAAGATTATCTTTCAGCTACCGAATCTCAGTGGCAAAATATCCCTCCACGTGCTCCTCACTGGGGTGGCATTTGGGAAGCAGCCATTAAAAGTGCCAAATACCATCTAGTTCGCCTTGTAGGCAATTCATATCATCAATCAATTATCATTTTGGCAACAATGTACTAAGGTTAAGCAAAGTTTCTGGAAGCAATGGAAAACAGCTTACCTACATCGTCTTCAAAATCGTCCTAAATGGTTGAAAACCAAATCTAATATCAGGGACGGTGATCTTGTCCTAGTTCTTGACCAAGAAACTCCACCACTGAGCTGGCCAATAGCTCGCGTTATACAAATATTTGTCGGTAAAGATGAAAATGTCAGATCGGTGAAAGTAAAAACCAAAGATGGTATCTACATTCGACCCATCGTAAAAATATCGCCTCTCCCATATGATCGAGATTAAACTCAATTAAACATATCAATATCAACAGTCATATCATAAATCATAACTTATTCATCTTTCATTCTTCTTTTGAAAAAAATTTTTAATAGAACCTCTATAGAATCACAGCTCTATCGGAACTATACACTTAGTAGTTTATATCCGTTAGCAAAGATTGTGCTGTTAATTTCTGCCGTTCAGCTGAAGTAGATATTATCAGATACTTTTGTTGATTTCATATTTAGATCAGTCTCATTTTATTTTCTCTTGTTCTTTTAGTATTAGTATGTAAGTAAGTAGGAAATTTCTCCCCATATCATAATATCAGTATTTTCAATCATTTGTATAATGATCATGCGCATTAGCGTACCCAACCATTTCTGAATATTTATTTTGTTCTCACGCAACAGCTTAACTAAAATGCTTCATAATGTTAACCATAACTATTGTGTATTTTGTACTCAATGACCTACCAATTGTTTTTCTGTATTTATCTATCTGTCAAAATAAGACATACAGTATCGTAATCTTTATGTTAACTTATCAATTATTAATGGTTTTAAAATTTTATTTCTGTACATGTGAATCACAGATATACAATGGTCACAAGTATTCATAGTTTATTCTTGATGAAAAGTCTTTTCATTTGTCACTTGAATAGACATTTTTATCAACCTTAACATTTCAATTTGGTGAAAGCAATGACGATGTTAATTTCAAATTAGTTCATCAGTTCTAAGTTCAATGTATAATATTTTTTGCTTTGTTTGTAGCCGGCCAGTATGTTAAGAATTCAAGATAATTCTTAACAGACTTGCTTGGCTAAATAAAGTGTGCATTTTCTTTGTTAAAAACATTATTTATTCCTGAGTAAATTATCATTGATGACTGAACATCTAAAAGTTTCTCTATATATATCTATATGAAAAAGAAAGAATGTACTTAGCAACCGTTGTTATGATGAGATGTCATTGTTATTTTTATAAACGAATTGTCAATATAATCGAAAGTTCCGAAAAAAGCGTTTAATTACCCATCGTACTTTAACAATAAAGTTTATAACAACGAAGGTTTTCTGCGAGGGACCTGAGAGCAAAGGAGGGAAGTAAGAAAAAATAAACACAGTCCACTTAAAATAAAATAATTCCTTCCCAAGCCATCGAATCCTTGCCCAATGCCTATTTGATTAGGCTGAAAAGATAGTTGAAGAAAGAGGATTAACAGAATTACAGAAGGGGTTATTATTAAACCAATGATATCGGGTAGATGAGCTATTTTAATCTGATTCTTGGTTTCTCAGTGGAAACAAAAACTGAAATGGAGAGGAAGATAGATATTCTGGCAAAATTAAAAGCGGGATGTGTTAGTAAGGAATGCATTAGTGAGAGAGTGATAAACTTTAACAGTGTTTTAGGTATTAGAAGGTTAGACAGGGTAACGTGTTTTTCTTTTCGAGAAAGGGTTTGTCAGGGACACACTGACCACTTTTGTTCGAATTGATAGAAATTTGAAGAATAACATAAATATATTGAATTATGTTGTAATATTTGTTTCGTTCCCAAGCAGTCATCATCAAACTCCCAATATAATTATGATTGTTTTCAATACAGCCAAGTCAATTTTTAAAAAAATTTCATTGTCAGTGGACCACCCAAGCCAAAACCAACAAGTTCGACTTCAGAGTAGGAAATCGTTTGATGTCTAGGTAAGAATATGGCGGCATACATTTATTGGTACTCCCATCTACGATGGTCGTTTCAAACCATTGAAAATACTTAGAGAGGGTACAAAATGACGTTCAGGATGCTTTGTGAGATGAAACACTCAATAGGGTGTTTAACTTCAAATTTTGACCCCATGTTTTATTAGGTAATATTAATAAGTGACAAATGGGATGTCCAAAAATGAAATTATCTCAAATTTATTCATTAGATTAACAGAAAAAAACGGTAACAAAAAATTACTAAAACTATGCAACTTATAATGCAAATACGTTACTAGTTCAATCGTGAAATTGTCAATAGTCTTCCTTTTCTGGTCCATGTTTCAGCATCTTCTTGTTGCTCCTCCATTGAGATGATACAAGAGTAAACATTATTCAGCCCGATGTCAGTTTGGTAACTAACACTTTCATAGAATCGAAGAGCTGTTTTTACCTGAGATTATTATATTTCAATTTGTATAAAAGAATTTTCCACACGCCAAGTCTTATACTCTTGACGACGTTATTACGTTTTTTTTTACCATAGTAGATTGTTCCATAGCTGACTCTCTCGTATGAGCTTCCAAATGCGGATCCAAAATGTTTATAAATTCGCCAGCAGCTTCTTTAGAAAGTCTGTGAATTCTTAGAAACTGGCAGTCTCTTGGGTTGGAGGAATCTTGCCTAAAAGGAAGGAGCACCGTTCTTGGCTTGAAAAAAACATCCTCCACAAATTCCACAACACTATTTAGCACTATTTGATAAAAATCCTCTAAATTTATCATGTAGATTTAAAAAATATAGAACGATCTCGCTTATTACTATGCTAATTACAAAATTCGATTACCTCAACCACGAATAGATCGAAATTTCGGCAATGAAATAAGCGTTTCGATAGCTGAACAGTATTCGAAATGAATTTGTGAAATTTTCCCGTATTCGAATTTTATCCCACACATAGAGTTAATTCAAAACTTGGGTTGATCGGAATGAATATGAGAAATTTCACGGGTGAAATATTTCAAAACTAACCCTCTCAAGCTAGCTGATTCCGGGGTAGAGCTGTGATTGGTCAGAATATCGTGACCTATTGAGGAGGACCAGTTCTGCCGACCAATCTCAGCTCTACCCCGGAATGATTTAACCTGGTAGTATTCTATAAACCTTGGGCTGAGCCACCCTGTATATATATGACTATGAGATATTTTCAATACTCTTATCAAATAGGTACCGTACGCCTCGGGTTCATTTATGACAGATATCAGCCATGTTTTCTCGCCTGTTATCGATGCCTAGCTTCAGATAGGTTCACCATACTGTACTTATGCGTCACAAATGTTGAATTTGAGGTGGATCGAGAAATTACCAAAAATTGAAGATTAAAGGAATAACTAAGAAAGAAAGTAAGTATTCGTGCCAAACTGTTTTTATTCCTAAAATTAACTACAATAATCACCTATATATCTAGTCCAGGAAATTTAACCTGAAAATGACCATTTTACGATGTTTCTCTCTTGGCGACTGATTTTGCTTGATATAGAGGAAAAATTAATGTAGAATAAGATGCACTCACTCCGAACTCTTAATTCGTTGCAGAAAATTGTTTAACGCGGTAAGAAAAGTGCGATTTCAGCGAAAATAATGCTTTTCGTGAATATCTTTTCACCCTTCAATTTCACAGTAAAAACGTAAGAACTTTTTTTTAGACTAGACTTTGCACGTCAAAAAATATCGATTAGGTTCAAAGCTATAAGCCAAAAACCATTATTCACAATATTATTAATAAACAAATTTGAAACCCGATATTACACCTAATCATTATGCTCTCAACTTTACAAATAACATGTGCGAAATCTGCAAATTATGACGTTATAAACAAATTAATTGATTCTAGTCCTGTACGACATTGCGCATTACCCTTAAGGCCGATTCATGCAACGTGCATTATAATTACATTTTCATTACATTATAACTACACTTAAATTACATTATTACTGCCTAATCAAATCAGTTCATGGAACGAATTAATTATGAACTGACAAGACTGGCAATTGAAAACGTCATATTATTTGAATCGTTTGTGTTTGTGCTAGAAGGTCATTTATTTGCAATTATTTGGAAGTTATGAGTTATGAGCAAAACGTGTTGGAGTATATAAGTTTTACTAGTTTTGGAAGTATTAGTGGTTGCTCGAAATAGAAGGAGACCTCGGAATGACAGCTGTAACATTTTTGGCGCATGCGATTTCATGGTTTTTATCGTAGACAAAGACATTATATTATATTTCTCTATGGATTTCACTAAAAATATAATGTAATTATAATTTATAGTTGAAAGTAGACCAACTTCTTAATGCAATAGTGTAATTGAAATTCAATAATGTGGTTGCATGAACACTTTATAGGAAACTATAGTAATTAATTTTTTCTAATGTAAATGTATTTATTATATAATGAAACTGTAATGATAATGAACGATGCATGAATCCGCCTTTACTTATGCGTTTTGTTTTGTTGGTAGATTTCACTGCGATAAGTCATGTGTCGTTATCATTTTCCACGAATATGCAATTCCGCAACCGTGGAAACGATTATTTACAGCGATCTTAGTTGTAAAATGCAATGTACCGCATGCCCAATGAATTTTGCATTATATTATTATTACGTACATTGATAAAGCATGAAACAAAATTCTAATCTGTAACAATATTCGTCCAGATTGCTTGAAAAGCAATGGAGTTACAAACCGCTTAAGGCTCACTCTTCAACAATTTCATTGTGCAGCGAAAAAACAAAAAGAAATTCGTGAATGGACAACATGTCAAGCAAAATGAGCCACTAGGAGGAAAACAATACTTACAACTCTATATTGATTGGACTTTCTAGTTAATATTCAAAAAATAAGAAAAGCTGGTCATTACGAATGAATTAATAAAATTGTATTTTATACAAGGAGGTAAATTGTTGGCTAGTTCATTCAAAAATAATAGCAGCCACTTAAAGTAAATTGAATTTTGTTGAGAAGGGGGTGTTAAATCCGATAATACAGCTTTGGAAGCGAGGTCCTTAGAAGGGGGTGAGGAAGGCACCACCCAGTGGAGGGACAAAAAGTTGCCAAAATGAATCTATATATTAGAAAAATTGCCGGTTCTTGGAACGGAAAGTAATTTTCTAGTTTTTCAACAGATGCACCCCTTCCGAGATATTGGCCATGGAAAATTTCGATTTTAACCCAACAAATCCTTATTTTTGAGCGAAAAACTTGTTCTTTCTTGAAAAAAGTATATAGGATCGATTGAAACACGTTAAGATGACAATTCCAATGTTTTGGTAGGATTGATGCGAAAGGAAATAGGGCCATTTAATATAGGCATTCCACTGAATAGATTCCATCTCACATACCTGGAAAATAGTGAGTGACAAGAAAAATTGGAAGGAACATTGATTTGAACCAAATTACTAACAATTTAAGACCCATGAGAATTTTTCAGCACATGACCAAATGAGTTGTGGACAAATTAACTAATTTTTGGTATTTTTGAATTTCGTTTTTTGACAAAGAAATGGTAGCCATTGGCATGGAGTGTTTGAGAGGAGAGAAACCATATTGTCAAAAGTGGTACATACTCCTTGCCCTATTATACACAATGGAAAAATGAATGAAAATTCATTGTTTTAAAAAACATTCGCCCTTTGGCATTTTCAATTTGTTTAGTAATTGTTCAAGTATTTATTACTTATAACTAATCACAATCTAATTACCACACAACCAAACTTGTATTATCAAGCCATCAACAAGTTTCGTAACAATTTGTAGTCGATCCTAACATTTTCGAATTATTTTTCGATATGAAAATTTTTACCTCCTTAAGGGCGAGTTGTATCAAACACTTAAACTCGATTTAATTATGACTGATGTTTAGACTGATGTAATTGTTGATAATAAATACATCAATCAGCCATCAGTTATCATTAAACCGAGTTTAAGCGTTTGATACAACTCGCCCTAATGGGAGCGTAATACAATTTTTCATTGAATAGATTATGAGGTTAGGACAATTATTGTTCCAGGAAATTTTCATTTTAGACGCAAGTTTAATTATTATGCCTTTCAAGCAATAACTTCTCACTACAAATATTATAAGCAACAATGAATGAAAATCCACAATAATCACATACTGTGTATTTAGTCGCTGAGTGAAAGATTATACACTTAACGATTGAGTGTAATCTTAAAAGTGGATTTATGGTTGAAAATTATAAATTATAACTACGGCAAAAAGGTGGAGTTGAAATCAAATGTCGCATTATTCCAATTTTGGAAATGACGTGTGGGAATATGAATTTTTGGTCTAGTGGCATCTCTGGAATCTTCATCTTCCACACTCTCAAATATTTTCAAATTAACTATCAACCTAACTGTTGCATAATAGATTACTTCTATCACTGTTATTAAACTGCATCCCAGAAAGAGACTGTAAACTCCACCAAAGGACGCTAAAACATTATCACAAATTAGTACATTTATTTGAATTGAAAAAATACTTGGAGTAATCAATTAACTCAATTTGTAAAACAACTTTCCATCCCTTAATACAAGATATAAGATGAATATCATTTGGTTGTTCACCTCCATCTTGTGGTGGATCGTATTGTGATGCGTAAGAGATATAAGGTGTGAGCTATATATACATTGTTTCACATAACAGTGTCAATAACCCATCATGGATCAAGAATATCCTTTTTATAACCACCTTCCTGAAAATATTTCCCAAATACTGTACCAATGAATGGTTATCAAAAACTCCAGATAATGTACACAAATGCTTCCAAGGTCACAAGTACGGCTTCCAAAGAAGAAAGAAGTTCACAAAAGGCGTGGGTGCAACAGTTATTTCCGATGACTGAAAATATTACCTTCGGTCACCAGATACCAGCAGCATATCAATCAACTGGAGAACTCACAGCTTCACTATATTGCGTAAAAAGGCCTGTTCCTGGCAATAAAAACATTTTAGTTATTTTTGATATTTTAAGTGCTGTGCAAAGTTTCAGAACCGTCTACTCAAAACATTCTCAAAATCAAGAACCAACTTCACAAACTCCAATCTTATAGTATTACTTTTTCTCCTTATTGGTAACATCACACATCGGTATATGGGGTAATCAAGACGCTCAAAAATCAGTCAGTAACACCCATATCTCAAAATTACAGATGATACCTCACTAATCCCTGAAATCTTTAACAAAATGCATGGAATAGTGACAAATAAGGAAAAAACTTCTTTCTTACCGACCTCAAGTACTGGACAAATGAAATCTTGCCGATTAAGAATTTAACACGTAGAGCTGATGCACAAATTCCTTATCAGCACAGAGGACCCGCCTCAATGTGCTCAATGTAATAAAAATATAACATGTTATACCAGAATATTACCAATTTGCAAAACGAATCAACTCCTTCCATTGATTTGCGAATTTTGGTAAAAACAAAAACCAAATATTTAATCCCACGGCTTTAGATAGTGCGCAAAGTATGCCACGGCTTTAGATAGTGCGCAAAGTGATTCAGTGATTTCGTACAAAAATCGAAAAAAACACGCAGCTGAGTAATCTTTCAAAAATGAACGTGACTGCTGATGGCAACAAAAATCCAGGTTGAATGCAAGGATCTTTTGTAAAGAAAATATAACTTTGCATTGCTTTTTCGAATTTTTCCACAAGAAAAATTGAATACCCTAATGGTATTTGACAAGACAATTTTATGAGTAACATATTATCCTGCATATACATATACAAAACATACCTATTAAACATGCATACACAATAAATATTTGAAAACTGAAAAGCAGGTAGTTGATCCAATCACAAATTGCTACAAGCTCAATTATTTATGGTACAATTAGAATATAAATTGTAATTTTGGTACATAGTAGTAGTATTGTTTGAAGTCTTTGTTAACTCATTGATAACGTTGGGTGTATGTGAATCATTAATGTTGTTCCAGCTGTATAGTGAGAAGCTCGAGAAGAAGTTGCAGAATCTTTTGTTTTCTGTTTTTTGTTGCTGAAGGTTCTAAGGCGTCACTTCTGATGTTGACATAATGCTCATTATCCTTTTGCAAATAAGGCTTTTCAGTTGGCAGAACTATGGCCAGTAATTTTGATTACTGACTGCTGTCGACCGCATAGAGCGGTTTGTTATTTTTATTCATTCTGTATGCAATCCTGCCTTTTCTGCAGCTTCTTGAGTCCAATTTGAAAGTTCGGTTTTTGTACCATCCACTTGATTGTATTCTGTTCCATGATGGGTTAATTGTTGAACATGATCTATTACTTGCTATTCTAGGTGAAATTCAACCATTAGAATTTTAAAAAGACAAAAGGTAGGGTTTTACGAGTTAAGGACCTTCCATTATTTACGATTGGCAATTTCTTTTTCCCCACCTTGGGCAGTTTCATTTAAGAGAAAGCTCCTCCACGTCTCCAGAGATATTCTACTGAAGCGATATGGAGTCCTGCCGAGGTGCTTTCGTCTTATGATAAAACTATAAACCATAGTATTCTCGATCCTCGATCGGTGGGGGCACTCAACCATACGAAGGGGGAAATCCGGTATGGGCTTGGAAAGGCTAGAATTATCTTCAAGAAAACATATTTGTATTCTGTGTAAAATTTTTAATTTTTAAAAATCGTATAGCGCTTTCGGCTGTTAAGCCATCTTCAGCCGAAAGCGCTCTGCGATTTTTGAAAATTAAAAATTTCACACAGAATACAAATATGTTTTCTTGACTCTCTAGTCATGTGTACTCAGCTATAGAGATATTCACCTTAGAATTATCTTCCCGGGAACTACGGAGACTCCGGAGTAAATTATTAATGGGTGAGAAGGTACCTCTATAGATATTCAATGTCTGTTGAAGGGGCCTTAAAATTTACCCAGATTAACTTGCAGCATTGCCGTGCCGCTGCAGGAGTATTCGCGCAGAGGATGGCAAAGCTGCAGACAGGCATATGCCTCATACAAGAATCATGGGTGTATAAAGGTCATGTGCGAGGCTTAGGCTCACCCGGGCATAGCTTATTCTATGCAGTGGGTGAACGTAATCCTAGAGCGTGTATTTCTACGCACGCAAGTGTAAGTGCAATACTTATAAAGGAACTTTGTTTCAGGGACCTAGTAGCGGTGAGAGTGGACTTCCTGGGCAGGAATAGTACGAGGCATAGTTTAGTGGTATGCTCTGCTTACCTGCCCTATGATTCACCAGAACTACCACCTACTGAGGAGTTCCGCAAGGCGGAGGAATACTGCATGGTCAGGAAACTGCCTCTTCTTATTGGCTGCGATGCCAATGCGCACCACACTATGTGGGGCAGCACAGGCGTCAATAGCAGGGGAGGGGCTTTGCTTGACTATCTAGGTACCACTGACTTGCAACTACTCAACCGAGGGACGAAACCAACATTCCGAAATAGGATTCCGGCTGAAGTCCTGGATGTGACGCTTGCGTCGAGTACCGTTGTAAGTATGGTAAGGGACTGGCATGTTAATGATGATCCGTCATTGTCGGATCACAGTTACATTTGTTTCAGTTACAGGGTTTCTGTTGAGAAACAATCAATTAAGTATAGGGACCCCAAGACTACCAACTGGGAACGGTATAAATTGGATCTCGCAAGGAGGCTTGGCGGTTTCCCTAGGAAATTTAGCAATAATGATGAGATCGATTGGGCCATAGAGGAGCTGGGCTCGATTATTGTCTCGTCTTATAAAAAAAACTGCGCCGAAAAAACGAGAAAGGAGGGTAAGGGCCACAAATGGTGGAACAAGTCTCTGGACTCGCTACATGAACATACCCGGCGCCTATTTAATAGGGCTAGGAAGAAAAAGTCGGATCTGGATTGG
>CAJUYG010002056.1:28313-41502 GCA_910591675.1 Galerucella calmariensis
CCAGCATCACTCTCTTAGATTGTCTAATAATTTCCGCTGGAGCTTGCGACGCAGCTTGCAAGCACAGCTCGGACTACCTAAAATTCAAGTGATTTATGCTCATATCATTCCTGGATGTGTTGCAATCGATTGCAATCGATAGAGTGAAAGTTATATTTATATAAATAACATAAACAAAATTTAAAAAAAATTTGTACATAATTTTTTAGAACATTTACCGAAAAAAAAAATTTACATCTACTTTTTTCTCATTTTGGCGTTGAAAAATTTTTTTAAAATATCTTCTCACGTTATAAGTATGTTTGATTTTGAAAAAAAAATTTTTCAGATGCGACTCTTACAAGCTGAGATAAACAAATTCAAAGTCTGCTAGATACTGTCATAATGTTAATTGAAATTTTCCAATTTTGATCACTTCGCTAGGTTGTTGAATCCCAACTCAACTTAAACACAATTTTTAATTTTTCTACCGTCAATTGGTCCATTCAAAAGAGAACAGTAATCCTAGTTCTCTCGGCCAAACGGTGCGACGGCAGCTGCTGGGCGTAGTGATGGGGGGTCAGCGCTCGTTCGCAGTTCAACGAAGCTTAAGCTTTTATTTTGGTTCTCTTTGTAAAAATTGTGCATTTATAGTATGGTTATTATTAATATGATTACATATTGCTAGAAATAAGGTACGATGATATTTATAATTTATATCTATAAATCCATTTATTGAATAAATTATACATAATTCGAAGCATAAATACTAAGAATATTTATTTACAAATTTACATCTATTTTCTACTTTGAATTTGTTCATCTCAGCTTGTAAAGGTCGCATGCGAAAAAAAAATTTTTTTTTCAAAATACTCGTCTTTCAAAAACAAACATATTTATAACGTGAAAAGATATTTTCAACAAATTTTTCAACGCCAAAATGAGAAAAAAGTAGATGGAAAATTTTTTTTTTTCGGTAAATGTTCTGAAAAATTATGTAAAAGAAATTTTTAAAATTTTGTTTATGTAATTTATATAAATATAACTTTCACTTTATCGATTGCAACCAACCGCTTTCCGATATCATTGATGTTCATAAATTTAAACGCGAATGAAAAAAAAAATTTTTTCCAATTTGAGCAGCCACCATTTTGAACTTTGCAAATCTGAAAAACGTAAATTTTTAGAAGTTCGCCCTCTATGTTTATCTATGTTTTGACCTCGATATTAATATTTTATTTATAATTACCAGCCAAAAATATGATTTTCGAAATTTTTTTCCATTTTTGGAGAATTTAACATCGGAAAAAAAAATTTTTGGAAAAACTATTCACGTCACCTTCAAGAGTAATTTGCTGCAATTTTCATTTCCACGATTTTTTTGTAAGAACACATCCAGAAATGATATGAGCATAAATCACTTGAATATTAGGTAGTCCGAGCTGTGCTTGCAAGCTGCGTCGCAAGCTCCAGCGGAAATTATTAGACAATCTAAGAGAGTGATGCTGGGTCGACATATTTTCATTTAAAAATGAAAAATCAGCGATGGGAAACATTTGATGTTTAATTAACTTCCTTACTTTCCCGGACTATAAGTGGAAATCCAAAACTAGAGGTAATTTATTTTACAGTTGACTCGTGATCGAAGCTGCCTATGATATTCAGAAACCAGTCAAAATAGCATACCATTTCTAAAGACTCTAGTATCATTAATGTATATCTTGGCTGATGATTACATATACAGGTTTACATTCTGACGGGTTGAACGAGCAATTCCAACAACCAGAGTATTTTAATGTGATTGCCACTTCAAATTGTAAAAGTATTTTCTAGAACATTGAGTTCTATGATTTTCAAACTAACATTCTCAAATCGTTCATTTACCGATTATTATACAATTCGGTTCCGGAGAAGTGGAAAAGAAATATTTCAAGAAAACTGAGACTGACTGCTGGTGAGTATAAAACCAGATCTGGAAAAAAAGGTCGTCCAAGGACAGTTGAAGGAATTGACAGAAATTGCGGCTGCAGGTGTAGGGCAAGATTTCAAGCTAAGCAACAAGAACAGGTGCTGGCTGACTACCTTACTCTGGACAGTGAAAGATCTATATGGTCATTTATTGGCAAAAGAGTACAATGTGTCCCTGTGAAAAGAAGGGAAGGGAGATTCTAGCAGACGCAAACAAACCTTTATATACACTATGAATGGTGACGAGGAAGAGCATAAGTCTGTAAAAGATTCTTGTTCAGGACTCATGACATCTCAAAAAACAAAGTTCGGACAGCAATTGGAAAAATTACTCCCACTGGGGACCATAAAGGTGAAAAAAGCTTTTCAATAAATAAGTATAAAAAGCTAGAAAAATAATTAGGAACCACATCAAGTCCCTGCCCGTGGATGATTCTCACTAATGTCGGAGTAGCAGTTAGAGAAAATACTTATCATCAGGATAAGTGAGACACGGCTGCACCTAGATTACGTGGTTAGTCCAAAATTATATCTGATAATTATTAAGTTTAATTTGAAGTAGTCGTGGAGACGATTTTTATCATACAGGGTGATTCATTAGAAAAGGGATATACGCTTGAAGTCTCATGCTTGATGGGTATTACTATGATATATAACCAAGATACAGAATGTTTGATCGATTCTGCAAAATTCTTCTGTTTACTTCAGGATGTCCAGTCGATCATTCTATTCAAAATAAAGAAAATGCTGCTCTGAATTTTGAGAAAATATTCCGATCCCCAAAGAACTCTCTATATCAGATTTTTTTTATATGGATAACGTATTTGGAAAGAGCAGAAAAATGTGAATCCAGTGATTCACTTGGCTTTTTCGGTAAAACGGTTTATGTTGTGAAATTTTGAGTACAAGTTGTCAAATTTTAAAATTCTCAAGACCTACAACGCAAAATTAATATTTCTTCCGTGCTCCAAAACATCAATTCATTTAAAATTAAAAACATAGGAGACGGACTAGAAAGTTAACAGTGAATAATAAATTAACAAACATTTAACTTCAATCAATTGAGAATAACCAATTAAACTTCTAAGAATTAACGAAAAACTAAAGCAATTGTTTAAAATGCCCACCATTTTGTTGAAGGCCGATTTCCTTCCTAATCTCGTCTGGATTATTTGTAATTTGTTGATCCGTTCAAGCTCTTCAAAGTTCTCCCCTGCTGTCCATTTCCTCATCGTAAACTTTTGATCTCAAAAATCCCCATAATAATCGACGGGATTGAAATTATATGACCTTGAAGGACAGTCATAAGGACCAACTCCACTAATTCATCTATTGGGAAAATTGTTATAAAAATATGGGTTTTGCGCTGCGATGTGTTAATTCCTAAGATGTGATACCCCAAGTAACAATTAACGCTGATTTATTGGGCCTGTTCAGAGAATAAGCTGATTAGTAGTTGATTGATGGTGTTAAAGACTGATTAAGCTACTAACTTGAATAATGAGCTGAATAAGCGCTGAATCAGACAATATAGATGCCATTATACAGCAGCATCCATAAAGCTGAACAACATACTGAATAAGTGTCTCTTCAGCCAACTTAGTAGATATTGTTCAGCAATATGCTTATGTAGCTGAACTTGGATTGAATAAGCATTTCTTCAGCTTACTTGATCCGGTGTTGTTCAGCTATTCATTACTAGCTGTATACAAGCTGAAAAAGCGTTTTTCTACTTATCAAATATTTCATTGTTCAGCTATTTAAAAATTATTTTAATTATTTTTACAGAAATTTGAACAGCTGTAGCTCAGCTATTCATAGTCAGCTTAGTATGCACTGAATAAACCCTTCTTCAGAAAAGTTGAGAGCCACTGTTCAGCTTTTATTAACGCAGACTGAAGTTCTAGTTCAGCCCATTTTGAAAATATTGTTCAGATATATACGTAGTGTTTGAACAAAAAATAGATACTTAAATATATACTATTTCAGCCATTTAATATTTTCTGAAATGAGAATTTATGCATGCAGTCGTGTATATCTTTCAGCGATTTTTAGGTTATGTTTTTGATTATGTCACTTGACTGGCAAATCTATAAAGCTTGCATTCATTACATCATTTGCATTTATAATGTTGCTTGGTGCTGCTTCATCAGATTCTGGTGAATTTATGAAGACATCAGTTGCTCTAATAATGTTGCTTGGTTCTGCTGGTGGCCGTTCATCATCAGGCTCAATCAAGTTTAATTGAACGTTCGGTACTTCTAATACATGATATAAATATGTTTATGTAGCAGTGGAACTTGGCATAACTTGGACTTTTTTTAATGGGGGCTCTTCATCACGTCTATTAAATTTTTTAAATATTAAAATCACAGTTGTTCTTCAATTAGTAAGTTTTTTTCAATAAACACATAATCGCAGAAATTTCTGAATCATGTATCGTGTCGATTCACAAATACCATTATTCGCAAACATTTAGCATGTGTTCGTTTGGCGCAGAGGCTGAAGATGAATCGATTGTTAAATGATAATCCTCGAGTCCCAGGTTCAATCCCCACCGAAGGAAGAAAGAAAAAAAAGGTAAGTAAAAATATTTGTAAATTCAATTATAATAACATGTAACTTAGGTACCTAGTTGAGATGAATAAATAATATAAAATTCAGAAATAAGAAAATGTATAATGCATATTAATTCGTTTTTGCTTTGAAGGTGAACTGAGAGCTGCATAGAAGCTTTGTCAGCAATATTTCAGCAGCACTACACTATACACAATCTGCATAAAGGCAGAACTGCGACTGAATAAGAGCTGAAGAAGCTATTCTTCAGTCATGACTGGCAGCCATAATGTCCAGGTATAGATGTTTAAATTCTCCACTTTTGGGTGAATAAGAGCTTAACAAGGGTTTATTCAACATAAATTTGATACCGATATTCACCTTTAGACTGAACAATAAACCGCTTAAGCGCTTTTTCAACCAATAATCAGCATAAATTGTTACTTGGGACCCCATCTCTCGTGAATTGGGCTTCATCAGTAGATGAATATTTACATACAATCCGTGGATCTCACTTATTTTAAATAAATTGGAGTCGAACCACTCTTGAGAGGTGCCTTTTGTCGGGGATTTGTCTCAAGTGGAGAAAGTAAGGTTACAAAAGATAACAATATGTCCATTTCAAATCACTTATAATATATTCAACAATTGAAAACTTTTCCAGCACTTAAGATTTATTAATTGAACTTACAAAAAATGTGAATGAGAAGTGAACGAATTTGGGAGCGGACGCGGACTTTTACTTTTAATATAATACAACTGATAATTGTTGATTCAAAAAAGGTAAATTACCTACTTATAGCAAGTGAGAACATTACAACTATTAATCCATCAAAATTTTGGATTTTGTGAACAACAATCACAATTCCTAAAAATCGCACATTTATGTCCTATCAACGTCAAGTTTAGGATAACACTTTCAATAATCTCAATCCAGTGTGGATTTTCATCATACCAATACCGGGTGTTTTGCCGGTTAACATGGCCGTACAAATAAAATGTTGTCTCGTCCGAAAATGAAACATTATCAATGAAATTGTTATTTTGGTTCATCATATAGTCGCAGAATTCATTTCTTTGGTCAGAGTGGCCAATTCATGTATAAGAAGTACTTGGCATTTTACCAAAATTCCAAGATAATCCTCGCACTGTACAGTGTGGATTTTCTACTACCGACAAAATTATCTCTCGTTGAATATTTTTATCCATTTTTGGTCTATCTTTTTTTGCTGCATTCCCAACTCTATATTTTCGCTCTATTCTTCTTACCGTATATTGTGGAATGGGTTCATGATCTGGGTGCATACCATGGAATAATCGGCATACTTTTTATTGAGTCCGCATCTTATCGCCTATAGCCCAGGGAGTAGTTGCTGCTTCTTAGTTAAACGGTCATCGTCTTTGAAAAATATTTTTTCAAATTCATAAGGCATTAGATTAATCATTAATCAGCGATATCTATCACAAAATTCAATAAGCACGAAGTACTCACAGAAGTAATTATGAACAGCTTTAAACATATTTCGGAATATTACGTTACGAATATAACATAATTTACACAGACGGATCGAAGATTGAAAATGGCAGCTCATGCGCTATTGTTATGAACTCTGGGACAATTGGACTAAGATAGTCAGAACCATTCAGAATATATTCTGCAGAATTATAAATGCAATTAACAAGACATCACATAATATGCAGAGATTAGCCAATTAGAAATTTTCTTTTGGTCACTGATTCACTCAGTGCAGAAACTAGTATAGGAAAACTATATCACATCAATGAACTTCTTAACAAACAAATAGAAGTAATAAAACGGTGTCTGTTCTTTGGGTTCCATCACATTAAGGAATATGCGGATACGTACGCGCTGATATAGCTGCAACGAAATTGTCAGAAAATGCATCCCTCTCGTTCACAGAATCACTCAATCAGATTTGGAGTGCTTCATTAAAAAAAGTGCAGTTACACTGGTATAATGGGTGGATGAGCTCAAGTAGCAAATTGAGAAAAGTTAAGCGGAGTATAATTCCTTGGAGTACCTTGCCCACTAAATGGAGAACACAGATGTTTTCGTTTGGGTCATACAAGCTATAACCAGGAGTACCTACTTAGAAGGAAGATTCACCTATGTGCATGACATATAATGTACATGTATTAGCATGTATTAGTGTGTATTATTGTAGTGCCAGGGGAGACAGATTGTAGTAGGGGTAGGAAGGTAGTTAATGTAGTTGATGGAGACGAAGATGGAAAAAATGGGAGGGGCCCTCTGGACCCCTTAAAGGGGATGAGTCCGGTCAAATAGGAGGAGGGGGAAAACAGACTTCGGGAAAAAAAATGTGGAGGAGGGATGGAGGGAGCTGCAAATAAATTTAGGGAAATGCAGAGTAGCACATGATGCTCTAGATGAGGTAATTGGTAGGAGGGAAGTGAATGTGGTGTGTGGATCTGGGGTGAACGCTAGATATGTGGGAAAGCAAGGGTGGATAATGGATGATACAGGAGAGGCAGGAATGAGAGTGGTGGGAGATGGAATGAGGGCGGATGAAGTGAGGAAGGGTAACGGTTGGGTGGTAGTGCGAATTGCATACATGGTGGTGTTGAGTGTGTATATAAGTCCAAGTGTCAGCCTAGAAGAATATGAGAGGAGTATGACAGGACTGGAGGAAGATCTTAGGGTGTCTAAAGGGAAAAGGAGAGTTATAAGAAGAATGGTGACAGACGACTTCAATGCCAAGAATACTGCCTGGGGAGGAAGGAAAACCGACAGGAGAGGAGAGATCCTGGAGTGTTGACATCCAACGGATTGGCGGTGCTGAATGATGGACTGTTGCCCACCTTCGTGAGGGGTGACGGGGGTTCATCATTTATTGACATAACAGCGTGTGATGAATGGCTGGGGGAAAGAGTGAGTGGTTAGAGGGTACTGGAGGAAGAGGAGAGCTTGAGTTTACATAGGTATGTGAAGACGAATATAAGAGGAGGGAGCAAGGGATTGGTGGAAGAGTGGCGATGGAAGTGGACGAAGGCCGAGGCAGAAAGAATGAGGAAGAAAGTGAGAGGGGAAATAGGAAGGGGACTTGGGCATGATGTAGAGAAACTGTATGATGTGATACAGGGCTGCGGGAGAGAAGAAAAAAGGGGTATTATGCGCAAGTGGATGGCGAATTACTGGTGGAATGAGGAAATAGAGAGTCTGTGGAGGGAGTGTAAGAGGGAACGAAGACAAATGTTAAGGGGAAAAGGAGGCATGGAGGGAAGAGGTGAATATAAGGAGAAGAAGAAGGAACTGGAGCGCAGGGTGGAGAGGGAAAAAAGAAGAAAGTGGGAAGATTTACTGGTGGAGTTGGAAAACAACCCATGGGGGAAGGCGTATGAGATAGCGGTGAAAAGAATGGGTGGAAATAGGAACGTGGTGCTAGAGGAAGATTGGGAGAAAGAGATTATAGAAAAATTGTTTACAGGGGTAGAAGGAGGTGCTGAGGGCAGAATTCGGGAAGCCCAGAATACTAGGAAGATAGGGAAAATAAGAGGGATACGTTTGGTAGAGAAGTGGGAAATAGAGGAGGGGGGGAAAATGTTGAGGTAAGGAAAGCCCCAGGGATAGATGGCATGAGAGGTGATATGGTGAAGAAGCTGTTGGATGACAATGGGGATCACTTTTTGGAAGTGTCTAACAGGATACTGAGGGAGGAAGAGTTCCCGGAAAGGTGGAAGGTGGCCAGGGTGATCCTTGTGAAGAAGACGGGTAGGGATGGAAAACGGGCGGGGGACTACAGGCCCATCAGCCTGCTGTGTGGATTGGGTAAATTGATGGAGGGGATAATAAAGGTTAGGATTGAGGAGGAAGTTGATAGGAATGGGAGTTTTAGGGAAAACCAACATGGGTTTGTAGAAGGAAAGTCATGCATCTCAGCGCTGGGCAGGGTGGTGGACTTGGTGCAAAGGGCTAGGCAGGGTAACGGTAGGGTGTGGTTGGATTGCAAATTATCCTTCAAAACCCATATGGTGAAAGCTGCACAGAAGGCAAAAGTAAGGGCAGCGTGGCTGGGAAGATTGATGGGTAATGTGAAAGGACCGGGAGAATGGAAGAGGAGGATAATTGGTAGGACGGTAGAGCAGAGTATGCTGTATGGCGCGGAAGTGTGGGGTGAGAAAGCAGGGGTGAATGCGAGGGTTAGACCACTCCTGCGGGTGCAGAGAGGAATATTTCTGAGGGTGGTGCAGGCGTACAGGACAGTGGGGGAACTGGCAGCAGCAGTGATGTCACGGTCCTATCCATTGGACTTGATGGCTAGAGCCAGACAGAAACGCTGGAGGGGTGCGAGCAGAGAGGAGTGGATGGATGAGGAAATGGAGAAAAGGTGGGATGAGTATGAGGGCGCGCTAAAAGGAGCGATTGGGAGCAGGAGAAATTGGGTAGACCGGAAATTTGGAGAGGTGAACTACTTCTTGACGCAGGTGCTCACAGGGCATGAGTCAAGAGTGGGTTACCTCCACAAGATTGGGAAAAAAGAAACTGGAGTGTGCGAGAGATGTGAAGTGGAGGATGATGTGGGACATGTGTTTAGATGTTGGAAGTTTGAGGAAGTTTGGAAGAAGTTAGAGAATAAACTGGGAGAGGCGGTGAATTGGGAAAATATGGTGGAGATTATGTTGAGGGGCGAGGAGGAATGGATGGAGATAAGTGGCGTAGTAGAGAGCATGATTAGGGAAAGAGAAGGACTCGCTATGGCATGAGAGAGGTAGGAGTGATAGGAGGAGAGTGTGTGAGGGACCGCCGCCCGTCTTGAAGTATGATAGGGTAGTGATTCCAAGGCGGGAGTAACGGCGAGTTTGAGGTGGGTTTGGTTGGTAGGCATCTTCGCGGGGATGAGTCCAACACTGTCTGGGTACTGGTTAAGGACCCAGTCGAACATGAGTTTTCCATCTCGGCCCGAAAAAAAAAATGTATCAGTGTAGTGTTTTAAAATACACATTTCACCGTGCTCCATAAATCTTTCATTGAATGATTATTGTAACGTGGAAAATTTCATGAAATTCTTGGAAGATATTGATATTTATAGGAAAATATAACTTCCTATTAAAAATATGTAAAATAATTCAACAAGACTTACTGTACCTCTTATAACCCATGCAGTTTATTCCTAAGTAGAAAAAGTGAAGTAAAAAATATAATCGGCTGACAAATTGACTGGGGATGTTAAATTTTCAAGTACCACAAAATTAGTCTAGGATTACTTTTTATATAATTGTATGTCGAACCAACATTTAGAAGAATTTTCCACTTTATTCCATTTGCAACTTAATCAGCACGATGAATTTTGAATTCCATCTATTTTCTTGTTTTCTGTCAAATATGATATGATATATGATATATATGAGTCACATTTCCTCAAATAATATTTTGTGTTGTTTTTATTAAATTTATCCTGTTACTTAGTTTTTATCATTGTTTTGAATATTGCGCTTTACCTGTTCTGTGTATCTATTTAATACATGAATATATAAATGACATCTAATAAATATTATTGCAATTTCCACCAGTTGCGTTAGAGTTTATATTAAGTTAGTTTCCCATTTCCCAAAGAATCTACGAAATATTAATGTTCTGAATTATGACCGACAAAAGCATATTTTGAAAGCACATTGTCAGATATCAAGACTCCTTGAAGTTTAATATTACTGTTGAAAATTAACTTCGTTGAATGTAATTACTCTATCACATTATGTAGCGTATTAATTTCCAGTAATGCATGACAAAGACCAGCTTAACTATTTATTTATTGTAGAATAAAATACAGAAGTAAGAGTTTTTTTAGTTTTGAATATAAAATATTCCATTTTTATTCAACCAGCATAAACATTAAAGATCTTACAAATAATTTTTCCTCAAGAGCTCATCCATATATTATCTCAAATATGGTTAAAATCCAATCAAAAGGGTTCTATAAAACTCCAAGTAAAACCATAATGTGATTGATCTGTCCACAGTAGGACCAACCAAATTGTTGCTAATAGTTTCGGCAAAGAATACACCAGCTTAACAAGAAGTGAAGCCCGACGCAATCTCTTTGATGTTTTGGTAACAAAAATGTATGACCTTGAGAGAACGACGTTGACAGATAACTTATTAAATATACAGAGAAATTGATCAAATTTTCAAATATCGGCGATATAATTGGTTAAGGAAAGTTCTAGTCATGTGTACTCAGCTATAGATATTCATAATTGGTTGACAAAATGAAGTATGACAAGTATCTTATTATAAAAATGGCTCCTTTCAGACATGCGCATATAAAAAAAGGATCGTAAGCTTCGCTTCTTGTTAAGCTGGTGTTAAGTTGGTTTCGGTAAAATATTACCATTATCAGGCTATAAAGATAGAAATATGGTAAGTCAAGAAAACATAAATATTTGTATTCTGTGCAAATATTAATTTATTAAAATCGCATAGCGCTTTCGGCTATTAAGCCATCTTCAGTGCTTACCTGCAAGTAAGTAAAAAAGTTGGAAAATATAAATGAAGTAGATAAAGAATTACTTACTCGTCAGGTAATTTATACAAGAAACTTTGACAACACATTGACGTCATAAATTAAAATAACATTAAAATTAAAATGATCTCCTATTTAGGGTTTGTTGAATCTAGATATTAAACATTATTAAAAATGTTGTTAAAATTATTTTAGACTGAACTCCGAACACGTGTTCGTCTAACGGATGTTGAAGTGACAATCCTTCAATTTAAAATTAGCACATGACAAATGACAGTGAACATAGAACTCAATCATTCTAACAGGAGTTTAAAATTGACATTGTAGAAATTTTTTTTTCTCCAAATGTCCCAAAACAGATATGTAAACTTCCTAAATGAAATTATAAATAATAATTTGATATTGAGGTCTAATGAGAACCTATCAAGTTATAAAATACTGAAAAAGATTAAGGGTCTAATGAGAACCCATTACTAAATCTAATTCAAAATAGAAAATTCACACATATGTCAAGAGAGATCCAAAAGTAAACAAATTAATTTAAACAATTAAAAAGTTAAAGCAAACAATAATGAAATAAATTATCTGAGAATGATTCCAAACAACATAATTAAATAAACATTGTAGTCTGGTAGTCACCAATAACAAAACACATCTAATACGGGAAAATAAATTTGATTAAAGTCTAATGAGAACTTAATATTCATATCTAATTCCAAAAAGAATAAGATTAAGGGTTTAATGAGAACCCCTTTCCAAATCTAATTCAAACTAGATAATACATTAATAGTCAAAGGAAACTCCAAATACAATAAACTTTCGAACAATGAAGTATGTAAAAACAAATTACAGAAGTTATTAAAAACAATTCAAATATGCAGAAAATAATAGTCAAAAATATACCAAGTAATATCTCAAAAACCAATGTGAGTGATCTTTAATTAGAAAGATCTGATTTAGAGTCTAATGAGAACACATTAATCAAATCCACTACTAATAAGAAAAAGATTAAGGGTTTAATGAGAACCCATTACTAAATCTAATTCTAAAAACAACTACAACAAAAGTTCAGAAACATTTTTAAAAAATAAACAAATGGAACATATGGTATCAGCTTGATGATGTTATGGATAAATATGTAGATGATTGTCTTGTTTTTATTAATGGTAATTCAATAACAGCTAATAATCTTTTAAATAAAATAAATTTAATTCATCCCAACATTACTTTTACTTTAGAAGTTGAATCTGAAAATAAATTAAATTTCTTGGACCTCACTATCCACAAATCAGACAAATTAGAATTCAGCATATACAGGAAACCTACACAAACTGACCATGTCATACCTTCATTTTCAAATCACCCTCATCAACATAAAATGGCAGCTTTTTATTGTTATATTCATAGACTTCTCAATGTCCCACTTTCACATTCCAACTATAATAATGAATTGAATATTATTAAACAGATAGCTTGTAATAATGGTTATGATCCTAATATCATTAATAGGTTAATTCAGAAAATTAAAAACAAAAGAGAACAAGAATTGACTTATCCTTCTGAAGAGAAATCTTTTAGATATGTAGCTTTACCTTTTCTGAATGAAAACATTTCTCAAAAAGTTTCAAAATTATTTAATAATAAATTAACAGATACAAGAATTTCTTTTAAGAGCACTAATAACTTGAGTAAACATTTGGTCAATTCAAAAGATAAAATTAATAAATTATCAAAAAGTGGCATTTATAAACTTGAATGTAACGATTGTGAAGCTTCATATATAGGTAGAACTTGTAGACCTTTAAAAGTTCGAATAGGTGAACATTTGAGTAAATATGAGAATTCAGCTTTTGGTCATCACTTAAAATTCAATAAGCATAGTTTTAGTCCTAATCGAAATTCAACAATTTTAAAAGAAGTTAATTCAAAAAATTTTAATAGGTTAGATTTTCTTGAGGATTTACAAATTAGTGAAGAATTACAAGACAATAGTTTTTGTTTGAATAAACAAGTACAATTAAATAGATCTTATATTCCATTACATAGACGTTTGAAAGATTAATAGTTTTTTAAATATTTCTGGACTCTTGCTATAGTTGTTTTTGAATTAGATTTAGGAATGGGTTCTCATTAAACCCTTAGTCTTTTTCTGGCTAGTAGTTGATCTGAGTAATGGGTCCTCATTA